>LIEC01000050.1:0-49331 GCA_001925005.1 Drosera capensis
CAAAATGTACAACGGATGAGAGAAAGAAACTCAAACAAAATTGAAAAAGAACAAAGAAAAAGGGACATAATAGGAAGTAGCAAAGCATAAGAGTCATGCTTTAGAAGCACAAAGGTTTACACATCACTGCATACACTCACCTCCTTTTTCTTTTCACGTTTACTCTTCACTTCATGAAAATGATCTACATAATCAATAACCTTGAATTAGTACAAGCACATATACTAAAATCTAAAAGGGCCTGAAATCAAGTGTCCCAACCACATAAACAAGAAATTTCATTGAATCAGGAAGTTATGCCAACTTGAGTTATGTAGAGAACATGGAGGTTGATAGCCCAGAAACATCAATGGGTGAGTGAAAGAGAAAAGACCAGAAAAGCAAACAAATTAAGAATCACTTCACAACAGAAACTCTTAATGACAAAAACCGAATTTGATCTGCAATATCAGTAAGGCAACTAAAAGGATGACAAATTCAGATAACTAAAACGCTGAACCTAGACACAGAAGTCCAAAATGTGAGGTTGATAGCTCAAAAGTTCCCATAGAGTGACAACAGCTACACCCCCGCAAGACATTGCTACCCAACAAAACTTCTTTTAGTGATCAGGAGACCACTATGCAATCAAAATAGAAAAACGAGATCAATCCCCAAACCAGGAACAAAAGTTGGCAAAATATGTTATGGGAGTGTGATTGCATTCTCTATATTGGTAAGAGTTGTTATCCAGAAAATACGAAGCTTCATATCATTTAAAGACAACACCACAAAGAAGTTTGACAAGACTAACAACACAAATACAAGTATCCATAAGAAGTTATCTGCTAAATTAAGACTTTACAAGATGTCTATAGTCCTGATCCTCCTACATAAACAAAGAACCTTCAACCAACTTATTTTGCCGCCCCATTGCAAAGTACTAAGACATGGTCTCACCACCACATAACCAACAACACCATACATGTTCTTGCGACACACCAACGCTAGGATAACATGGCTAGTTAACTCACAACCAAGAAAACCCTCCAACTCTATGTCACATACTTATACTACAACACCTGGTTATTGGTTACACTAACTACAACCAACAAAGCCATACAAGTTATTCACCATATATAAATCGCATAACTCAGAATCAAAGAAAAAATTAACCCAAATCACAATACGAAATTAAAAAGTGATCCATCACATAAATCACACAAACCCCATAAGTAACACTGCCAATTGCACAACATAGATACCAACACATGCTCACAAAAGAACGAATAATAGGCGCATTGCAACCAACACTTACAAAAACACACTCTCAACATAGCCAGACAAAATCTCCAAAGCCCAGAAAGTGAGCCAAACCCAGAACCCTAATTCAGTCAAAATCAGAAATCCCAAAAATGAAACAGAATAAAATAGCAACCCTAAACCACAAACCCACCAAAACCCACAATCCAAATCCCCCTCCAAGATCCAATCTTTCCCCCAAATCCAAACCACCCCCCAGAAAAACACACACACACAAACCACCTCAAATCCCCCCTAAACAACCCCAAAACCTCCAATCCAACCAAAACCCAGATGAACTCACTCCTAAAATCCCCCACTTTCAATCCCCAAAACCCCTTCACCTTGGTTCAGGAGTCGGTACGCGGCCTCATCAGGGTCCATATTACACTCCTTGAGCGTAGCGTAGATCTCGTTTTCAGGGAAATCCACGATCTCCTTCACGCTCTGGATCAGTTTCCTCTCCTCCGCAGACATCGAACTCGACCCATTATTCGTATTGTTGTTCCTGCCCTTTGTTCCTCTGCTTGTACTCATCTTTGCCCAAGAGGAAACTTCTCCTCCTCCTAATTTGGATCTGACCCAGATGGCGGCGGCGGGGAATCTCAGGGATTCTAAGGGAAAAATTGGGGGTTTTTTCTCTCTCTAGGGGAAAATCAGGGATTTGGGAAATTTGGGGAGGAACACAAAACCCTACTTGGTGGGTTGATGGAGACGGTTTTTGTGGTGTGGTTTTGTTTCTCTTTCTAGGGTGAGGACACTGTGATGAGATTAGTGTGTGTGTGCTCTCTCACTTGCTTTTTCTGTTGGTGGTTTATGATACGGGTGGGTTTTTTGCTCTGATTTTTAATCTTATTTTTTTTTCATTTTCAAGTTGGGAAAGGATTTCATCTAAAAAACAGAGAAAAATTAAAATAGGACATTAATTCTTCATAAGAAATTGAAATTTATCATGATTTAACATATGTTTGAGGTAAGTTCTTCTTTCAATGGATATATTAATAGATTGTATACATTACGATTTTGATATTGATGTTGATATTAATATTATAACAACAACCAACAAAATAATATAAATAAATTTTTGACCGAATAATAAATTAGTTCTTACGACACCAATGCCAGTGCCATATTCTAAAGCTCAAGAAAAAAATCACTTATATTTTGAACAAGTTACAACAATTAAGTGATATTTACCTGTGACATATTATAAAAAAAATTTCTATTTTCCACTTTGGACATGAGATTACTTATTGTGAGGCTTAGTCCAGGATAAAATTATAAAAAAGTGACAACTGATAGAGATCAATTATCAGAAGGTTCTTGGAGTGAATGTTCGTCTGCAAAAATCAATACTATTTCCGTTCTATAATATATGTAATATTTGAATCGTCCTAAAATTAATAATTTTTATATAAAAAAATCAAAACAATCACCATCTAATACAATATATCCATTGTCTTCTCTCATAATTGTTACACTAAACTCCACTACTATCAAAAAAATATTATTTCACATAAATTTCATATAAATTCAAAACACACATAAATTTTTATGTCGCATCGAAGGTTGTACAACTTTTTACAAAAAAAAATTACGTCAAAAGCAACCGGCGAATAGCCTAAAGCACGTCTCGTTCTTCCTCCTATGCCCACGGTTTCCTTCCATTCCCATCATACATACATCTTGTACATATCAATTCAGCACACCGTTACATATCTTGCTTACTTGGCATCTGATTCTACCTAGCTAAATGTAGACAAGGCTCCGAGTTTAATGGCCGTAAGCTGCAACAGTGAAAGGTTCCTGACAAATTGGTCAAGGCACCAAATGCATATCAATCAGCGCTTCCACGTCCCCCTGACACTTGATTCTGGGTGCAGAAATTATCATCTTCCGACCTTTTTCATACTCGAGTTGATATCATATAGAGTATGAACTCTCCCTTCAACCTTAGGTTTGCTGACTGATTGCAGCTTTATGGTTCATGTATACAAGAAAAGTTCCTTGATGGAGGCGACCTGAGCTCAGAGTCATTCAGCGAGACAAATCGTCCGAGACGGATAACAGGAGGGTGGCCAGACCTTATACCCCGTCCCATGTGAAGTACAGACACCGGAAATACTAAATGCTGAACTTTGTTATCAGGTCAGGGAGTCTCTTCATCCACTCTGATTCGAAGCTCTTTATCTCGAGAGCTGGCAGAGGGACAATTCCTCAATCATACACTGTCGAGCTTCTGAAGCCTGGAAAGGAGCGAAACTAAAACGTGAATCTTCTTCCTTGTGAAAACTTGAAGAACAAGAAAGATGACTTCATTTCTATACATCAAGAAGAGGGTTTGTCACTAAAAAAGTCGTTCCATATCACGGGAAAGAAGTAACATTGAAACACGCATGCATATGCTCCATGTACAGCATAGTCTCCTGTTGACTACATCACTATATCAATATGCTATATCGGGTCCGGATAGATAATCAGTTTAAAAGCTTATCTAATTCCGTCTAGATCAATTTTGAGCAGAGTTAGAGACAAATGAACTCCATATGGCTTTTCAAAAACCAGTGGGTTACCTCAATCGAAACAATGGCAGATTTCTCCCTGCCGAAGTCCCAAAAATGGACAGAAGGCATGCTGCAACATATCATTGTCTTTCCAACCAAATTTTGAGAGAAAGATTTAGAACACACTTCACCGAATGATCATCCGAGTGACCAAATTTCACACGGCATTTCAGATGAAAAAAAACTGAATAAGCATGTTTTCATGTCGTATTGTGAAGGTTTACTGCACAACTAGATGTGGCCAGTGGTCTTGGCTTGGCACTCCGATTAAGCCCTTGCTCACCAACTCTCGTCCTCAATGGACCAAAGCACAACAAGCATTTCACGTACTAATTACTTATATTGATAGATTAGACTGGGCTCTGTGGTCTTATCTAGGACGAGAAAATGCAGGACTTGAAGTAACCCACAAGATTTTGAGACTCCAATATTTTGTCCCTGATACCTTTTACCCTTCTTGATTCTATCTCCATCTGGGATTCACATGCGCAGGTTTCTTTCATATAGAATAACACAAAGATCTAGATCAGCACTGTTAGACACCAGACATACTTGAGCTCAAAGCTTCGCTGCAAAGAAACAGGGAATCTCATACACAGTTCGCACTTATTTCCATTTTCGGTTCAGTCGCATGAAACATTTTCAAAAGCCATGACTTTTAAAGTAAGCTGTGCATCATAGACTTCATTTAGCTACAACATCAAACTTGTTGCATTTAGTAACCTTTTCCATCTGTTTTGCATATGTTCTTGCTTGCAATGCCCAACAATCCCATGCCTCTTTTCCCAAGTTTCCTAGATTCCTTCCTCTTCTTTCATTCTCAGCAACCAGAGGAAAGGTTAGATTCTTGAACATCGCTTATGGGACAATAAAATCCGAGTAAGGATGATACTATCTTCCTTTTACCAAAAACACTACCCAAAACCTTCTTCATCTGCGAGAGCTCCAGCCTCACAACTCAAAATCAGAAATAAGAGATACAAACCAGACGTTACTGTCGGAGGAACTGGCTCTGAAAGGATAACCAGTGTGGATGGCTCCAGGAGCAGCACTTTGTGTTATGTTCATCCTGTATTCAGTCTTTGCTTCAGGTATCCACATAGCTCATTTGTTTCAATCCAAACTCATTTGGATTTCACCAAAGAGAATCTAGATTTTAGCCTTTTTTTTATTTAATTATCGAGAACACCTTAAGAGGGGAGTTTGGATCAATCCAACCAAAATCAGCTGTACATTTCAATATATACAATTAGATCCCATAATTCTATAGTTGCAATCAGCTGAGAGAAAATATAGATTACTCTGCTTGATGTGTAAATCTAACCTTGAAAGTAAACATGGTCCCTGTCTTGATCAGATATGCCACAAACTCCACGTAGTCTTTTCTCTTCAATGGAAGTTTTCATGATCTGAAACTTCAACTTGATCAGATAAAACCAGAATTTTTAGAGCTTTGAAATACAATGAGAAGATTGAAACATAGAACAAGAAATTTATACCAACTGTGAAACCTTCAGGTTCAAGTACGGACAGAAAATGGCAAAAAACAGTGGATGAATCTACCAACAAAGAGATGGATTTTGCAGATGAAGATTACCCAACATTGGTATCCTCCTCACATACCCCCACATTGAGGTACATTCCAACCATCAATCCCACAATTACCGGAACTCCAACTATCACACCGACTACACCAGTAACCACAGACCCAACCCCAGCAGCAGCAACTACTGTACCAACTATTGCAGCAGCAGCAGCATCTGGAGGTGCTTGGTGCATAGCAAGTCCCAGCGCTTCACAGACAGCTTTACAAGTAGCTCTAGACTATGCCTGTGGGTATGGAGGTGCTGACTGTACAGCAATACAGCCAGGAGGAAGCTGTTACAACCCGAACACCATCCGTGACCATGCATCTTATGCTTTCAATGACTACTACCAGAAAAATCCAGTTTCTACTAGCTGTGTTTTTGGAGGAGTTGCGCAGCTCAACTATACTGATCCAAGTAAGACTTCATTTCCCTTCTTCTTGCTGCTATCCATTTACATCCATGTTGAGCAAAAGCATATACGCATGCATACATCAGCACTGCAAGTCAAAATATGAGCATAGGCTACCAAGCAAATCAAGTAGGCTCGGTAATCACTGAAACTTACAGGTCAAAATTAAGAAATATGCATAACTTTACAACAAGAACAATAATAACAACTCAGCCAATCTCGTCAATAGACAGGGTCTAGGAGGACGAAAATATACACAATCTTACCTCTATTGCATAACTGTTGCTATACAATAGAGAGATTGTTTCCAATGCCCTCAAAATATGCATCACTTTGACAACACAAATATGGGCATGGCTAAGCTAGGTGAGAACAGTATCCTCAAAGCAAGGTGATACTAATACCTGGAAGATCGATTTGATATTCATCTCTTCTCTCATTGTCCCATCGCAGGCTCTGGAACTTGCCATTACACATCACCGACAACATCAACAAGGTAAAGACAGTTTAAACCACTTATTCAATTCTCTTCAAGTAAAGGATCTGACGAGTGTGTTGCCCTGATTCTAGTTCACCAGCAACCCCAACCATCCAGAGTCCACCCAGTCCCATCATTTCAACCGTCCCTACTGGCGGAGCAACCGTCTATGGTGAACCGACAGGAAGCCCGAATATGGCAGCCTACATGGAGCAAAATATCCTGCTAGTGTCCTGTACAGCTAGTATGTTGATGTATGTTCATATAGCCAAATATATATGAAGGATATAATGCAGATGAGACGCACAATGATATTAAGATGTCAAGATAGCTAGAAGCCGCAGCAGATCAAGTACAAGATCTGCATCTCTCAGGGCTTCACTTCAGCTTGGTAACTTCGGGCTCTGCCATTATATATCTTTTGGTAGTCTTATCATTATAAGCGAGAGAGAAAGGAAGCTATCATCAAACATGCCTTATCTATAAGAGCAGTAGTTAATCAATGTTTTGACGTAGAGAGACAAAGGCTCCTTTTCCTTCCAATGAGTGCCGTCTAGACTCTAGAGTTTGAACCAGCAAATTACCGCTCCTTTTCACAAAACCAATGCAGTGAATTTAAAGGCTCCTATGTGCTGCATGATCTGAAAGGATGCAAGTATGCAGTCGTATCTTGCAAAATCAGAAGTTGTTTGTTGCCATCAGACGTTAACCTCTGACCCACAGAACATTGAATCTATATTCATTATCAAAACAACATATTGAGCTATACCCCATGCATTATGCATGAACTTTTAGTGTGTCTTTCGTTTATGTAGCCTGATAAGCTCGTATTTTAGCAGCATAGCTTTCTTAACCAAGCCAATTCTGTCATTGATAAATTTACTAAGCTAAACTATTTTAGGAAGATTGGAAGTCTCAACCCTTTCTTCTGTGGATGGAACACAGAAGCTTGATAAGATGTTAATGATGCCCCCATAAGCCGCTCCAAAGAAAAAGCCTCCTTATAGTTCACCACTTCACCTAACTTGCAGGTTCAAGACGTTGCTTTCACAAGTTTAAGTGTCTCCAATACAAAACCCTTCAAAGTATAAAGCAAAATGGGCTTACATGTGTAACGAAAACATATCTACATGGTCTATCAAATGGCTCAGAATGGAGCTTCACTACGATGAAAGAAAGCCTGATCCACAGAGACAAGACTGACGAGCACGATAGAATAGAGAGACCAAACTTCAAAAAATGTAAGAATATACAAGGAACATGAAAATTAAGATAGCATTCATTTCCTTTTTATCAACCACACACAGTCAAAGGTAAAAGTCAAAGATCTCTCTCAACATGTCTGCCTTGCACCACATCTTATCGTAGGTTTGTTGATATATCTGCTCTATGTTTAGATCAGACAAATAGCAATACTCGTACAAAGGTGATAAAGATTAAAACCATGGTTTCAATAATAACGCGTGTAAAATACAGGAAAGCCATATAGCAAGCAATCACTAGGGATATGTGACAACTTGTTTCACCCTGCCAGCAAGAAATGTAACTGACCAAGCTGGAAAGGAAATGAGGGAGGGGATGGAAGCACACAAGGCAAGATATGGGTATTTAGCTACATGACATAAAATACCTTGATGTATAGTTTAACCCTTCTACCAATTTCAGCATCTATACGTCGACCGGAGTTTGGTTGTTATAAGCCTCTTTAGCTTCCAGTATGTCAGGGCAGTATCTTCCATAAAGAACGTCAACTTGCTCCGCAAAGGATCTTTTCCGATTATCACCAATTTGACGAGGCATCTGTCTCCACCGCTTCCTGCATTATATCTCCAGACCTATGATCAAGAAGATTATCCCAGTCCACATCTTCCTCACAGTTTTTATCAAGTTCATAGAGAACCATCAGCAGCCTATAGTCATCAGTATCCGCCCAGCAGCCTTCAGCAACCATAGAAGATCTTAAGCTGTTATACCATTTAACACAACAGATGGCATTGGATCGTGTGGACAGCTTTTCGCCAATCGCCTCCCAACTTATGTTGTCTCTCAGCATACCATGCTTAAGTTTTCTGTCAGCGAATGCCTTCATCCTCAAATCCATGTTCACCAGTTCATAAAGCTTCTCAATTTCCTCCAGGGACCAAGGCCTTTTTTTTTTCTTATTGGTCACATTGATTCTACGCCAAGCATCCTTTACTTGAAAGCGGTGTTTACCAAGTTCTGTTGCAAGGGTTTTCCACCATACTCCTTTCTGATCATGGTAATTTTTAACCAAGTCCAACTCCTCTTGAGTCCATTTGCGACATTCTCCTCCCTCAAACGAGATATGAGCTTGGTAATAGACAGACCGATGTTCACGGTGATGACCAATGTTCATAAGCATCTGCAGGCCTTCTTCACGAAGGCAATGCCTGTCAATATAGTTGAAAACAGCTTCTTTGACCAACTCATCTTCCTCTGGTGAGAACCGCTTACCTTGTACCATGCCATTGTCAACTGAATCATCCGAAGCACCTGAAGGAAAAACTTCCACATGCTCAGAAAATTTCACCTTCTTTGCGATTCTTCCAGGATGAGAATTTCCGGACGGGTCACAATCTTCCGCACCCGTTTTGATTGTTGTGTTGTTATCATCAATGTGGTTTGCCCTTGCATCTTTTTTGGATTTAGCTTTCTTCCTTTTCTTGCCGTCGCCCTCTTCTTTTCTCTGGACACCATCTGAACGAATTTCATAATACTGACCCAATGGACACATGAACCTTCTTTTTTCTCTCTACCGATCCAAAACCTAAGGCGAGTAAAGTCTCAAACTTCGGAAATCACACAGAATAGAAAAATCGACCAGTTGCCAAAAAAATTCAACTGCAATGCACTTCAAAACAGACTCGGGAACCAAATTTGATATCGATTTCTCGGCCAATCAAATACCAAACAATGAACAACACATTGAAATCGAAAGTTAAGTTATGCGTCCATAATCGATGTGGTTTAGGCTAGGTCTGGTTGACTCGAAAATAATAAAAATATATATGTCTAATATAAAATAAATGATTATGATTAAAAGACAAAAAATGAATGATAAAGATTAAAATATATCAATCTTGATTTATGTTGTTTTAATCTCAGCCAGCCGTTAATTTCCTTTGTCATGATATGCACTTATGAAGTCCTATTTGTTATGGTTGTCGTTTCTTGTTTTCTATTTTCGTTTTAATTTCTTAAAAGGATGAAATATAAACAGAAAAGAGAGAACCAGATTTACTGTTTGATCAAAATACAATATTGAATATTTCTTTTACAAAAAAAATTATTTAATTTTAAAAAATGATTTTCGTTACTGGTTTTGGTTTCTCCGATTTTGATAGTAATATCAAACAGTTCCTTAGGGATTCTGATTCACGGGATTGTTGTTATAATTCACCGGTTAAAAAGAAATTTGTTTGTTGTGTGAATACGAGTGTATCTACATAATCCATCAAATCATGTGATGATGCAACAAGAAATATATTGACTGAGCATAGACATGTACTTTGAGTTAGGAAGTACGGAGTAACATAATAAGATGCAAAAAGATAAATGAAACTTGACTATGCTATGAATTGTAATGTTGTATGCAAGGTGGAGAGTTGACTGGGAAGAGCTTAGTTAAATAACCATATTGGCTCGACGAGTTCGGCTTCGTTCTCCCCGAGAACAATGGAGCTGTTAGGTCCAAAAGTTGTCTGAGGTTCCCTCTGTGAGTAACTCTAAACTTTCTATATATTCCCCCATGACGAAAAAAGTGCCTCGGCATCACGTTGATAGACATTGTGACTCGTATTTTGTCGTCGGTGTTGTATGTCATAAGAGGTTTGACAATCCAAAAACTTATGGCCTCGCCTTGTCATGAAAATCTGTGGGCCAGGAATGACACCATCGTCGAGAACCTGAACGCTGAGTGTGCAGAGTTTAGTCCAAGGATATTGATCGTCGTCATCGGAAACTGCAATTGTAGAAGACATCGACGAATGGTCCATCAACCATATGGTAACGTGTGCTTTGTAACGTGCCAAGAATGATAGGGTAGAATCGCCCATGATCCCAAGAATGCACTCGCGTCTAGGATTAAATCCTTGATCAGGCAACTTTGTATTCCACTTAAACACCTCGCTGCCTACGTCGAAAGAGACAATGCGTGAGGATAGCAAACCCGCTTTAGTGTGCATGATCCTCTTATCCACGCTGATCCAATAAATCATCCCTTTCAAATACTTGGGGTACATCGTGCGCCACCACCAAGGCCTAGCTGCATTGTTTTCTGCATGGATTGACGAGCTGATGTTCTTCCAAAGCCGTGTTTTTAACGAGTAGATCTCGATGGAAGCTGGGAAGTAACATATTACTCTGCTGTCGTCCTCTAGATGATCGGTAGAGTTGTCAATGAGTAAGCGTGCATATGGAGGATCAAGATCTTTAAGAAACTTATACACTGGTCGAGGCCACATGAATGATAACACCTTGTAATCCCTATTGGCAGGATCGTGCCCTAAATCAAATATCGGCAAAGGATCATTCCCACGAGGATCGAAGGCAGGGTAAATGCAAGGATTTGACAACTTAATAGTAACCTCACGAACAAGTTCACCGCCATTGTCGACTTGTCTTTTCATGAGAAACAAAGCCAAGCCATTGGCATATCCCATGAAAGAGACTGTAGCATTGCGGTTGTTAAGTCCTGGGGGAATGTGATCCCAAATTTTTCTAAAATACGAATCAGCCGAACTGAAACACTTGATGGTTGCTCGAGTTCGTTATTTGCTAGCTTCGTCAGAGTAGTAAAAGAAACTCATCACCCGTGTGGCGGTGACTGTTGTTCGACCGAAAAAGATCCAGATGCACCAATGCGAAATCTGGATCGTCGACAAGCGAGCACCGTGACCGTGACACACACCTCAACCTAAGTAGTGTTTTCGAAGGCAGTCTGCCTAGAATTTCCACTAACAACTCAGGCGGCAAGTGCTGATTTTGCTCAGCTAGATCTGATGATGAGATTCTAATCCTATTTTTGCTTCTTTCCATCGCTTTGTGATTAGTACGTGATCTATTGGATCAGCAACCATTAAAACTACGAAGAGGGATTATATTGAGATTGAAAGTCAATCAAATGCTCTTTGTTGACTGCAAATTTTTTTTCCTTAAAAATATTGTTAGATTGAGTTACATTTTTCAATTTTCATATTTTCTTGCGTCTAGATTTTTCTCCGTATCAGTTACTAAATGAGAAATCATATCTTTTTTTTTTTTTAGTGAATACCTATCTAGGGGACGACTCAAGCATTTGCATCATCAAAAATAAAATAAAAATCCTTTTAAACTTTTTTTATGATCAATACCTGTCAGAAACTATATTGTGACTCTTTTTTTTTTCTTGTTTTCTTTTTTGGGTCGAAACTAGTTTGTGACTTTTAGCTAACAATCATATAGTGGATCTCGCTTCCATCTTTATTTGGTAGCGGTTTGACCCACGACAGCATGGTTCGCGGCGGCTTTAGTCAGCCAAGGCCTTGTTAGTGACCCATGATACCTGGCTTTGTTCGTGGCAGAAGCAATGAGATCGACCATCAAAGTGTGCAGCGTTTGGACTTGGATGCTAACAAGTAGCGGCTAAAATGTGCGGCATGAAATTCTTTGGCATTGTTTGCTTGGAATTGTAAGTATTCGTTAAGAATGAGAAGGGATTGAAGACTTAGACTACCTGGCGTGGATTAAAGTTCGTCACCCTGCCAAGGCTCCTCTTTTGAAGAATTCGCTGTGAGGAGATGAAAGAACTACGATGTCAATAGTGCAGTCCCCTGTTCCTTGTATGAACGTTGCGCAAGTCCTCCGCGTACCGTATTTATGCTTAGCAAAGTTCGCGTTAATGCTTGGCTGATACTCACAAGTCAAAGAATTCTTTATCATCACAAGCTTTGTCTCTGCCAGCTTCATGAGTCATACGGTAAAATCATAATATGCATATAGACATGCTAAGCAATATGTTTTTTTTTTTCTATACAAATTCATGAATTTATACAGGATAACAAAAACATTACTTAGAGCCAACAACACCAAGAAATCATGATGAAACCCGTGAATTCATATTTATTGGAATCAAGAAACGTGTGGTTCCAATCAAGAAGTGCGTTCACCATTCAAACATTGAGATAAAATGATATGAAAACACGATTTCAGATAAGCACAAAACAGATTATAACAAAATTTTGTCCTTTTCATCGTCAGCCACCATAAACCAGAAGCCATTATAAAGAAACCCATTCAATTGACCATAACAGAATCAAGAATGTGTGATTCTTCATCAATGAGTTCATAGTAGAAACGTTTAGACAAAATGAAAAACAAACCGGAATCAAGAGAGATGTGATTTCAATCAAGAAAGTGTTTAGATTACAACAAAATTCTCTCTTTTTCATCATTAACCACTATAAACTAGTAGTCATTGTCAAGAAACCCATGAGCCATACGGTAAAATCATCATATGCATATAGACATGCTAAGCAATATGTTTTTTTTACACAAATTCATGAATTTATACAAAATAACAAAAACATTACTTAGAGCCAACAGCACCAAGAAATCATGATGAAACCTATGAATTCATACTTATTGGAATCAAGAAACGTGTGGTTTCGATCAAGAAATGTGTTCATCATTAAAACATTGAGATAAAATGATATGAAAACACTGTTTTAGATAAGCACAAAACAGATTATAACAAAATTTTTGTCTTTTTCATCGTCAGCCACCATAAACCAGAAGCCATTATAAAGAAACCTATTTAATTGTCCATAACAGAATCAAGAATACCATAAACCAGAAGTCATTATAAAGAAACCCATTTAATTGACTATAACAGAATCAAGAATGTGTGATTCTTCATCAATGAGTTCATAATAGAAACGTTTAGACAAAATAAACGACAAACCGGAATCAAGAGAGATGTGATTTTAATCAAGAAAGTGTTTAGATTACAACAAAATTCTCTCTTTTTCATCATCAACCACTATAAACTAGTAGCCATTGTCAACAAACCCATTCAATTGATCATAAATAGAATCAAAAACGTGTGATTCTTCATCAATGAATTCACAGTAGAAACATCTTGACGAAATGAAAGGTAAACACAATCACAGATCAACACAAAATAAATTCTTATTTTCTTGATGATGGGAAATTGACTTTCGAATGCTTCTGGGGTAGAGAGATGCATCGAGAGAGAGAATGGGGAAAATCTGTTTGTTGAAGATGACTCAAGAAAGGTGGAGGAGAAAGGCGGGAAAAATATGGTTTATGTTGACGGTTATGTTTTTTTTTTTTCCACACAAATTCATGAATTTATACAACAGGATAACAAATTTATTACCATTACTTAGAGCGAATAGCACCAAGAAATCATGATGAAACCCGTGAATTCATACCTATTGGTATCAAGAAAAGTTTAGTTTCACTCAAGAAGTGTGTTCACCATTCAAACATGTAGATAAAATGATATGGAAGCACAGTTTCAGATAAACACAAAACAGATTATAACAAAATTCTATATTTTTCATCATCAGCCACCATAAACCAGAAGTCATTATAAAAAAACGCGTTCAATTGACCATAACAGAATCAAGAATGTGTGATTCTTCACCAATAAGTTTACAGTAGAAACGTTTTGACAAAATGAAAGGCAAACCGGAATCAAGAGATATGTGATTTCAATCAAGAAAGTGTTCAGATTACAACAAATTCTTTCTTTTTCATCATCAACCACTATAAACCAGTAGCCATTGTCAAGAAAAACCCATTCAATTGATCATAAACAGAATCAAGAACGTGTGATTCTTCATCAATGAGTTCACAATAGAAACTCAAATATTAAGTTGCCTTTTGTTTTAACTGTAACCATAATGCGTCACAAATCACAATATTTATCAATTCCATCCTTTACATTCCTATACCAAATCACCTAGACCCGTTTAAATAGAATGAAATAGAGTGCATACATTTGTTCATAGGTTTTTTTTATTATATATAACTCCATTGAAAGTTTCATATTTCCCAATTCTCTCCTAAAAGTTCATAATTCTAAGTTATCCCTTAGAAACTTAGAATATGGACGATTTATCCCCTTTTCATCAGGTCCCTAAAAATTCATATGAGAAGTACATATATCCCTTTCAAAATTAAACCACATACTTGAATATTTACTTTTGAAATTAAGCGGACGTATTCTATAATTTAGAAAGAATGACAAATACCTTGTTTATGACACGACACTCATTCTACAAGTCATTATCACTTTCAGAAATACTACTAATGTCTTCAGTCTTCGCTTAAAACTATTTATAAGCAAATGAATCATAAATTATAAAAAAGTTGCTCAAGTCATAAGCATTTTTCACAAAATAAAATGTGCATCGGCTTTTGGTTAAAACTATTTATAAGCAATGAATCATAAATTACAAATTATTTTGTGAAATTATAACCACTTGCAATACAGAACTGTCGACCATTAGCACATAAAAGATCTTTCTATTAGTTTATCCTAAATAGTTAATACTCTCACCTTATATCACATGTTAAATTGGGTCAGAGCTTTGCCATTTATTTGTTTTAAAACATATTCAAAGAGTTTCAAAATAAAGAGCGATAGCTTAAAAAGAAGTTACCTGATGAATGAGTACTGAATACTAATGAGCGATAACTCCAAATAAACAAACATGCCGCACTGAAGTTATCTGCTCCAGCCATATGCGAGAAGCTACCCTATAGTCAAGGACATGGTCTCCGCGACTGGGCACTAAATTTTCTGATTAAGTCGATCATTTCCTTGGCCACGAACCTTGCCAAACAAGAACGGTAATCCTGCTTGATCGAAACAAAAATTGAAGCGACACATTGTTATGAGTTGATCTTCGCATCCTCCTTGACAAAAGCCACATTCCACATCATACTCTTAATTGAATAAAACCATTCTCAACGCTATTAGCATCCTCGGACAGCGTTCGTAGACCTTACTACAATCACATCGGGAGCCAAGTAACAGCTGTTTCCAAACAGTTCCACCACACACTAGTTAATGAGCAGGGTAGTGTGCTCCATCATGATAGTTCGACAGGAGGCAGCGGCCAAACTTTACTTTCTTGTTGATATCAACTGTCGCCAGGATGAGTGAATTTTCCTGCAGTACAAGGACCAGAAAGAAATTACCATCTCAGAGTAAATCAGCATAAATCTATCGAACAGAACCAAGTGAAAAGCACTAGGCCACTTTGACGAGATGGGGATCGAGAAGTAAAGCTTCTCACTTCACTAGGCATCTCTGAAGAAGTTCAGACAGCCTAGATGGCTAGTTCGCTTGGTCAAATGCACCATGAAATGTTTGCATATGGCTACGTGGTATTATCATAAGGTAGCCGAGGACACAAATCACTTCATGATGACCCCAAAACAGACGCCTATAAGATGACAATGCAACGGATTTCTACTCAAAAAGTGTATCCAGAGTATCGCAAATCCATGTAACTCTGGAGCGAAACCAGGAAGACGATGAAAATTCAAAACCACGAAGCTAAAGCCTGTCATAATACAATCTGACAACACAAAGAAGGATCATATTTTCTGAAATCTTGGTCAGATAAAGATGTTCTGTTGGAAGCATGGGTAAGAAGAAGACGACATTGCATGCTTAAGGACAGAAACAGAAAACTTCGCGTCATTATCAGCTGAGATGAAGGCAGCGGACAGCCACTTTCCATCATTAGATAAAACACACCAAACAATCTCCGATTCACTTCTAACCATTTTTAGCATGTTACAAGTGGTACAAGCAAAGATATCATATTGGGAAATTGACCCAGTTCTATGCAATGGATACAATGGACATCCTCGTAAGGTCTTTGCATAACACATGCAAAAAAGAAGAGTGGTCAATACGAATGAACGAAAAAGCGACCCCAGGCAACATGAGAAAAATATTTTAGAACCAGCTCAGCCATATACCTTCCACTGGAAAACAGTAAGGACGGCAACAAAGTTCAGTGCATTTACCATGCCAACATTCCCATTATCCAAAAACTTCATCACCCAAAGCTGAAATCAATTTGAGGCTTTTCTAAAGTAACTGGAGCATATCCAATACTTGGTCAACGATGCGAGTGGATTACCCTCTCATCAGCACAACAGCATAAAAAACCACTGTTTTATGTGAAACTCCAGTGACTGCCAAGGATGCTTCAGAGTAATCTTGTACATGAAATGATGCCACTGCAAAAGGCAAAGATAT
Source organism: Drosera capensis (assembly GCA_001925005.1). NCBI lineage: Eukaryota > Viridiplantae > Streptophyta > Magnoliopsida > Caryophyllales > Droseraceae > Drosera > Drosera capensis. Next base: position 16,628 of record LIEC01000050.1, read on the forward strand.
AATTCCAAGAGAAGAGAAAAAGTTCAAATGGCAATAAGGCAGTCACGGAACAGAATCTAGCCTTTCACAACTAATACCATCATGTCACAAAATAGATAACAGCACAGGAATTGCATCATGATGTCCCATAAATGGACACCTGGCTATAAACGAAAACTGCAAGAACAAAAACACACATGGAGAGAGAAAAGGGGGGGGGGGGGGGGGGGGGGCGGGGGGGGACGAAAACAAAGATACGTTCACTTACCAGCAGCAGCATTAGCCAGAATCGGAATCGAAAAATGAACTACTTCAAGATGTTCTAGGAGAACATGAACTGGTAGATCAAAAGCAGAAAGAATGATAAGAAAAAGAGCCTCTGTAGCAGAATGAGTGAATCACATTGGCCGGATTCCGTACCCTAACAATTCCGTCAGATGATAATGTTCTGGAAGAAAAAAAAATTCCAACATCTGTCACTTTACAAGCATGGTATCGAAATTATCGGAGTAACCAGGGGTAGGAAGTTGCATGACCCCTACTTGCCGAGAGTACATGTTAGGTACATCTGGACTTTTACTGCATATATAACCTGCAAATTAACTCAAAAGAACTAAAAAGATCAATTTCTATTAGGAAATATATAGAACTTCATATACCCTCTTATCATCCAGAGCTGAGGCCAGCACCCTCCCATGTGAAGATAGCTGACAACAAAGGATCTTACACATAATGATAGGCTGATAGCCTTTATAAACAAAGAGTTCCGGCCGGAACTACTAGCCCGCCATCGAAACCGATCGGAACTACTAGTAAGCCCACTAAAGATTCGACCGAAATCAGTGTCGTCAAGGGGGAGGAGAGGATTTAGCGGGAAAAGGTGGAGAGGGTGTGAGAATGGTGGGACAAGAGTGGTGGTTTAATTTGGATGCTTTCTTGTGGGAATTAACACTCTCCTGTGATACCTCCTAAAATAACAACTCCAAACTGATATCGAATGGAAATTGTCACCATCATTTTTAGGCCTCTTTGCTTCTTTATGAACCATAACAAGCTGGTATCATAGCGTTATTCACCTAGTACCTATCAGCCCCTGTACCCGATTAGTAGTCCAAGAGATGGCTTCCACTATTTAACGGTCTCTAAGTCAAAGAATTTCAGAATACAGTGGCAAAACATCAGGATTCCCTTTTAATGCACACAAATTTACATGTTATATCAACCGACTCAGCTTGGACCTTCACTACAATGAAGAGAGGCCAGATAAGCATCAAAAGAGCGAGGAGCTTGGGAGAAGAGAATCAAATATATAGAATGTCAGAACATTGAAGAACTTGAAACAACAGTTTATTCTTTTCATCAACGGTACATAGTCGAAGGTCGGTCAAACTCGAAGATCTCTTAACATGCCTTTCCTTGCACTACAGCTCACGATTTACATCTTATTGTAGGATCGTTGACGTACCTGCTCAAGTTTACATTCAGACTAATAGCAATACTGGTACAATGGTGATACAGATGATAGATACAGTCGCAATAATAGAGCCTTGATCGAACGCTTTCCTCAAACTTCCTACACGTGTAAAATGCTGGAAAGCCAAATAGGCAGTGATCGCTAGGGAGATGATGGCGCCTTCTTGTTTCGATCTGCCAACAACAAATGTAAACGGAATTGAACAGGCTGAAAGAAAAATATTGTAGACCTGAAGAATGCAGTAGTGTTACCTCAGGCTCATCGCACGGAACGGAGCAGAAATCACAAACAGCAGCGTCACCAAAGGCAGCTCCAGGTCATCTAAAAGAAAGAACAAATGTCGAAGCAAATCAAATTGACGCATACATTGCAAGTCAAGACATGCCCCTTGAAGCTTGAAGATTGGGTTCAGAGAAATGCCAGCTTAGGATTAGACACGAGAATTTGTACACTAATTCACAACACAAGCACAGCTTTCCCTCCAATTCATGAGTTTGCAGGAGAGACAAAGCTCAACTTGTTTGAGTAAGAACGACACTGTCCATCAAGCATAACCCTAAAAGGTAACCCATGCTTTACCAAGTATTTTCTAATCAAATACACCATAATCTACTGTCATCATCATTGTCCCTGGTTTCCTACTCGTCTTATCTTTAGTATAGAAAAGGGCTTTCGTTCACTTCGTATCATCAACCCATGATCATTGACCAGGAATAAAGTACCCTATGATTATTAAGAAGGTTATATCACCTATGTACAGTATTGCACATATCTTGTACTAAGTAATGGCCCCAAACCCGAACACCAAAAACTGTCTGATGAATATGAAGAAACCGAAGTTGTCGGCTCACCAGGAATGAAGAAGAAAATACGAACGAGAAGGGCCAGAAAAGCTGACCAAGCGCCATACTCCCCCCTATAGAATTAGAATTAAGAATGAGCACAAGAAAGGTAATAATATCAATATAACATAGCAGAAGAAGAAAAAAATGATGTTAAAATCATGACTACCAGAAGAAAGGGATTCAAAAGAAAGGAAATAGTCAGGCACTCACTGCATCCATGCGATGATACTTTGAGGTGCCTGCAGAGCAAACAACGGAACAAGGAAAGCTTTGTTGACCGCAGTGCCCTTAGCAAGCAACAAAACCCTGTAATAGTATCAACAATTAGTGCATATTTTTCAATAGTTTTAGTGGCACAAATTAGTATGACTGGCAATAATCTCAGATAAGACATCATACATTTAGTTACGATTCCACCCATGTTTTCACTAAAACTCTGCTTAGAACTGTGTACTTGTAGATTACCCACACATTCTTATATCGGAAAATGTTGTTTCCTGTTGGACATTTCTAGTCCTATGCCAAATGCTCTACAAATTTTAGCAGATTACAATCAGTGTCCAGAGTCCTAAAGTGTCAAATGGCCAAGAAATCATCAGACATTCTGCACAACAATGACAAGAAACCAGAAGCCTCTCTTATACCGAGCCATACAACTATACTAGACGCATCAAAACAATTACACCGTCGAAACAGCCGAGATCCACTGTAGATTCCCCGGCGCCAAAACCCCCGCATAACAAGCCACCTCCATCCGACCACCCCTTCCCCGTCTTCCCTCCACCGTCATCCTCCCTCGCCGCATCACCAAAACCCTAACACAAAATCCACACAAATCAAATTCATCAGTGACTCAAAATCGATCACTCGATCACTTGAATTCGATTGATACCTGAGGGGGAGATTGATCGGTGAGGGGCGAGTGAGGGGATCGAAGGAGTGGAGTGATCTGGTGTGCGGCAGAGGAGAGAATGAGAGAGCGAGAGGCTGAAATATCGTCGTCGCCGCCGCCATCGGCGTCATTTTCCGGTTGATAGGAGTCGCCGGCTCTGAGATAGAGTGACAGAAGTGTGATACTGCTTGTTTCCAATTGTTGTATTTAGAGGGGAGAGGTTTTGGGTGCGTTGATTTTGAATAATTATCATATTATATTAATATTATATTGATTGTTGAAAATTTTGTTGGTGAAAATCAATGTTTCTTGTCGAGTATACCCCAAGTGATGAGTGATATCAGAATTCAGACACTTCTTCATAGCATCATCACGTATCTTACCTCACAATGTTCAACAATATAACTATGAAATGTTCGGGTAGCAGAGAAAGGTTAACATGCGTCACTTTCGTATAATTTTGTCCTTAATTTAATAGATCCTTGTGATTTCGTCATAATCAATCATACACGATCAACGGAGCTAAATACATCGCGATCCACGCAGGTGGGCCTAAACTGACAAGTCTCCCAATCTGGTTTTGGGAAAGCGTGGAACACGTTGCTTGTTTGCACCTTTATCAGCTGGTTTTCTTATTCCTTTTTGTCTTCATTCATTAGCATCCATGATCCACCTTGCAGATAAAATCATGTATCACTTCGTTTTATTATATCACCGTTTTTTTTTAGTGCAATGTGTATACGTGGGAGTTGGCATCAAGACTTATCATTGAACCGATCTAAATCAAAAGAAGTGCATTTTTGTACACGCATATATTGAAATAAGTTATTTTCGACAGAATAATATCTTTTATTGAACAGACAAATATATATAAAATCATGTTGAAACTCAAATGAGTATCTACGCCCGCGTTTTATAAACTACGAAAAGCAATGCATCACACAATTTCCGCACCAAGTTATGGGTAAGTGTACTCAACCCCTTGGATCTCCCCAGGATCCTTACAATTAGACCCATGTCACGGTAAATCATCGTGGTTCCGCATGCTGTCACAGTAAACTTGAAATGCTATACAAAGAACGTTCGATACTCAAGAATCGCGAGAAGCCTATCAAACAGCAATGCAAGATAGAGGAAAATGATATATCACTTACGAACTCCAGATGATGTCGCGCAGAACATACTAACTGCACAGCAACTTCAGGATTAAGGAACTCCAGATCGAGCTAAGGAACCATTCGGTTCGTCATTGCTGCTGCTGCTCCTCCTCGTGATCACGGAGACAGGGGAGGTTCAATTACCACTTCCTGTTCGTGGAAACCCATGCATAGTTACACCAACTATACTATTGAAATAAGTATAGTAATACGAGATTCGCTGTGTTATCTAGTTCTATACAACATGTAAACATATGTAGGTGTGAGTGAATGGTCAATCACTGGACTACTTGATAACGTCTATGAGTAATGTCAAGCTGATCCAGCAACGTGGAGGTTTATCTCGTGCTTGTCAGCAACCAAATCAAGAAAATTCACAGCATATGCTATGACTCTTTAATTTTTTCATGATCATAATTTTGGAATTCTTTTTAAAAAAGTCCTCAAATTGGCCTATAAGTAGCACTTGGTGGAAGCTTAGGGGGCCATGGACCTCACAATGGCATAGTCTCTTCGGTGTCAAATTGCATAATATTATGACGTAGTCGACCATAGAAGCGGAAGTCATACATGACGCTAGCGAAAGAGCTCGAAGTGTTTATTTGGCAGAGGGACCTCGTCAAGCAGTAGTGACCATCATGCTCCAATTTATTCGACTAGCGTTGAGTATGCTACCTTTAAAAGGAGCACATTTACATTCAAAATTAACTCATTCCAGATCAGTTGGAGGATGAGTTCTTGAGTTGACAAAAATTAATACGAATGGAAACCCAATAAATACCCTAACCAAGTCGGATACTATCTACAAGCTGAAAAGATCTGTGCATGTTCTATAATCCTATCAGTCTCGACATGGAGCTTAACAAAAGATAGTGGACGCGAGCGCGGCTATGGAGGAATCGTTGTTCCGCCTCTGGCTTCAATAGCTATAAGTTAAGATATCATACAGCACATACGGATCACACCAGATCCATGACGTTGGACTGAACTTATGTTTGGCTGTATCGAATTTCGCCATTGAGTGACTGCACCGACGTATAATATTGAGACTGCTACTGGTGAATGAAACAAGCTTTTCAATCAAGTGAAATGTAAAATCGTCGATTAACATGAGCCCGTCCCACAGAACCAAGCAAGAACAGCTGAGGCCAAAAGCAAGAATAAACACAAGGTTTCGTAACTAAAAGTCTGACAAGTTTAGCAGAGTATCCGGCTTCTCAGACCACGAGAAATCAGTTGTGACTGGTTCGTCAAAATATCTGGCTTCTCTGACCGCGTCGTGCTCGCTTTTTCTTGGCATATACAGCAGAATCCCAGCCAAAACCATCATCAGGAGGATGATAGATATCAGGTGCTTTCCATTTGGTGATTCTGTACGCCGGACCATTACCAACTTCAAACCCACGGATAGAAGGATGATAGATTCGATGCTTGGGCAAACAACAAAGGCAGCCATTGTTGATTTCATCCTTTGAGCAATCTGCTGCAACATCTTCAACCCATTAGCAACAGTCAAAGCCATAGAACGAAACAACTTTACTATCACCAGTTATAATAAACTCAACGATGATGAGAACAGAGAAAGAAGAGATGTAACAGCTAACAGGACAAACAAATTATTGACTTTGATGATGCAAATACAGCTCTTTATTTTAAATGAACTGCCCAATTCAGATGGCAACTTGAAATACAATTCTGACAACGAGAAACACTGAACTACCCAACAATTACAATTTCACATCCTAGAAGCTATCTTCAACAACCGTATCACAACAGACGAGTGTGTCCTCAGACCTTCAGCTAATACTGGAGGGTGATGAGACCCATCACCCCTCATCACCCAACAGATCGATCAATCCACTGTCAACCATTTCTTCGTGCGTTATCAAATTTAAATGCTCATTTAGAAACCAAGTTAGACTAGGCCATCGATAAGAGCTTGACCTCAAGCCAAAGAAACTCAAAAAGAGGTAAAACCCATACCACTATTAGTACAAGTTATAAAATAAAAGTTTACATCTATTTATAGTAGTATACTAAAGTTATCCATAACTGATTACTTGTCTCAAGATTCACACAACTTTAAGCTTTTATTTGAAATGTTTTTAATGAGTCGAGTTCAAATGAGCCAAGCCTGTACGTCGTATTAAGCCGAAAGATATGGCGATTCAGTGAGCTTTTTCACATCTGAGCTTTAACGAGTTCAAGAAGAGTTTTAGAAGACAAAAAGAAGAACTAGCTGAGCATAAACATCCCTAAGCTAGGCTTGCTCAGCTCGTTCAACTTGAATTAAAAGATCTAGAACGTAATATTTAATTCAGTCATCTTCTACCAAATGTCTTTTGCCACCATATAGGAAAGGATAAATCAAAACGGCGTTCAAATTCATGGTTATAAAATTACTCATATCCCCATGATAGGGAACTCCATGGATTTCACAGATTACGTCACCAAATGGTTCTTATTCCCTTTATATAAAAGGTGAAGGCTGATGACGCATCTATCTTATTCATCGAATCCTTTTGTTGAGAGTAAAACTCCACAAACAGAAGTTGAAACATAGACTATAAGCACCAAAGTTCCGGAACACTAAATCTTTGCATTCAGGCACAACGTACAGGATAAAATGATACATGTCAATCAATATCTATTACCACCCAAAGAAAAAAAATATATCGCCATGCCATAAAATCAAAACAGAATAACTCCAGAGCACATAGAAAAGAAGGGAACTTCCATGACTTCAAAAGAGACACAACGAGAGATTCAAAACTTGGACGTGACGACAAATAGCTAAGGATCCAGCACAAAGAAAAAGATCACAGCAGGCTTACCAGAAGGAAGCTCGTTCACTGGACAGCACATTGAGGCAAGATAAACAGAAGGACCGAATCTGCCGCTAGGCTTACGCTTAATGACTTCAGCAAAGAGCAGCAAAACATCACCAGTTGTATCATCTTTCGGCTTAACCTCAAAGTTGGTATGGAAGTATATATCACCCTTTTTCCAGTTTATCCAATCGCTGCTTACGATAGGCTTCGCAAGTTCATATTGGGGACCCTGCCAGTGCCACAGAACGGGAGGAGGTAAATATCACTTAAACAACACAAAGGACCAATTGGAAGAAAAACGATTTAGGGCCAAGAAACAAACCTCTCGTCTATATTGCATCCTGTTCCACACTTTCAAGGCCACATATGAAGATGCCAAGTCATTGTCAATAAGATCAATATCGAGCTCTCCACTATCCAGTTTCTCAAACACTAGCTCACTACCAGAAAAACGACATGGGAAATATTAGCACAATATTATACATTTCAAAAGGTGGATCTATTTATGGGAGTAGAATCAACCATGTCAAAACGGGTAATGTTATACATTTCCCATCAGCTTATGGATGGGCTGAGCCTTCTAAGAGTACATATAATTAGAGTCCTGTTGAAGCAGTTGCACAGAGTGTAGCCTCACAATAGGCTGACTACAAAATTTTCTTTCCTACATGTGGCGAGGTACATTTATTTCCAATGATCATTCCGCAACCTTGTTTGAGGTAAAAAAAAGAACACGAGATGTCCTATACAGGGCTCAGACACCTAATTAATCCGCTATTACACACTTGCTTTTGAAATAGCCAAATGATGCCCTCAACAGAGGAACAACAAAAGACCTAAAAGGAGAAAGGGATGATGATAGATCACGCATGGGAGGAAGGAAAGCGAAGATGAATAATGAAATCATCCAACCAATTTTGAAATTAAAAAGGATCTCATATCTGTAAATGAAACATCAAACGTCACAACTCGCTTCCATATATTTCTCCTGCCACTCACGGTTCTTTACCAAGAAAAGAGACAAATAAATTGTTGTACACCTCCTTGATTTTTAAGTTAAATCACATATATAACCCTTCGCAAATACCACCAAAGACTCGACTGATCACTCCCGTCACCACCGGCATATGACGCAGCAGGCTCCTCAATGCCGCCTATCAAATCCCTAATAAGCCTCTTACAAGATCCATGCTATCACTTGATTAGAAGAACAAGAAAAACCATAATAAAGAAGCTAAGCCCTAACCCTAGAAAACACACAACGAATCAAACAATTTAAACCCTAACACTAAACCCTAAAAATCGACACAACCGACCGACGGAATGAATGAAATTAGGGTAGGTCAGTTTAATTACCAAATGGAAGGAGTCCAAGGGCGGCTGGACATAGTTAAGCGGATCAATCTCCGATTTTTCATAACATCGATGGGGACTCCAATCCTGATAAAGCACCCAATTCCAAGGATACCCTTCCTTTTCCATGCATTGTATATACCCCGATGATGGCGATGATGGTGATGGTGGTGATGATGATGACGACGACGACGATGACGAAGACGAAGACGAGGAGGAGGGTTGTTTCGATCGATCCTTCTTCTTCACCTCCTCCTGGTCGTCGTCGCTCGATCGAGCGAGCGAAACCTCGACTCTTTCCCAACGGCTTCCTCGCTTTATTCCTCCCACCACAGAACGCCTGCTACGCTTCCTCTTCCAAACTGTAGACATCATCGAATCAGTCACCACGATGATGATCGCAAACCCCAGGAACTGTCATGCACAAGAACAATGAACAAGGCGAAGCCGTATATATTACTACTATTAATAATATGGATCATGGAGAGAATGACATGATAGTATGTTCCTCATTGAGATAAGATAGGTGATACACAAAAAACAAAGATAGATTTTTTTTAAAGAAAATAATAATGATTTTAACTTTCAAAAAAGATATTTATAATTTTATTTATTTTATTTTATTTTTTTAATCTTATATAAATTCAAAACGTTTCAATTAATATGAAAAAAAAAAATTGGAATCAAATAATTTTGTTCGATGGGATAAGGATTCATGGATAAACAATATATAGTACAGTATAAACTTAGATATGATTCCAACAACAATGAAGATTTAATATTCATTTTCTACTCTTCATTGTATGAATTAAAATATTTAAATCAAACATACTCTTTTCGTCTTTTCGTTTTATAAAATAACCAATAATTATTTACTTGGATCGTCTCAAATATATGTAACATATTAAAAAAATATCAAAACGATCATCATCAGTTACCATACATATATTATTTTCTCTCAATTATCGAAGTATATCACAGTAACACTTCAAAAATATTTTTTTTCAATGATTTTTAAAAAAAAATTAACACATACAATTCGCGTTAGAATCAACATGAAAAAGTACAATATATCCCAAATCCCATCCATGTTGCTCACCAATTTAGCTCACGTCTCACACCTCATACATACAGGAGATAGTTGTGTAATAATGAAAAAAGGAAGGTTGTACTATAGTGGGGTGATTAACACTCCTGGTTCGATAATATTAATACTTTTGTATTTGTGACATGAGTGGTTTTCTCTCGTGTTGATTTTGATCGATTTCTCGTCATATATCTCAATAATATATTCTAATATCAGTTGTAGGGATCTAAGGAGGGAACACAAACGGAGAATCCAACACACAAATTGGACATGGGTTATGGGTTGTTCACGTATATAAACTATCATTCTTTTCTTGTCATTATCGATGTGAATAACAACTCAACTCGCAACATATTTTAACCATTATATCATGTATGTTCTTCTTTTACGGGGCAACTTTTAGAGTTGGGTTAGTCTTGTTGAGTTTAGCATACTTCGAAACAACACATGACACACTTCATATAATTTGTGTCATAAGATTGTCGATGTGCTTCTGAATCTATTGTGCAGGATTAATGGATAGTAATCCACATTTTTTGCTTTCTTGTTGATCGTGGATTAGGATGTATTGGCCATTATTACCATAATGACCATTAGTACCCAGGGTATGACAATCGCTACGATGGCAAATCATCTTATAAGAGGATCACAACTGCTATCGATCAGACCGCAGACATGACAGGAAACCAGAAAAGTATGATCAGTATGTCAAGGAAACTCAAATGATATACTGCGTGGTCTAAACTATGAAAGGTAACGCACCATACAATTTCTACAGCTATTATCCTATTAGACCCATGACAGGAAACTAAACTTGAGGCCATTCTAATCCAGTAGCGTATGATCACGGTTCCTTGAAGACTATACAAGACCACACGCTGTCACAGTTAACTTGGATGCTAAACAAAGAAAATTTGGTTCTCAAGAATTGCGAGGAGCCTTTGAAACAGCAAGTGCCAAAACTGATGTAGGATCACTTGGAACCAACATGGTATCAATCAGATTATACCAACTGCACTGCAACATCAGCATTAAGGAACTTCAGATCAAGCTAATTGCTCTTCGCTGCTGGTGCTGCTCCATCACTAATTGTCCTTCTCTTGATCATCACAGAGGCGAGGGAATCCGGTTCCTCTACCTGTATGTGGAAGCAATGCCTAGTTATGCCAAGAATACAGTTACGGGAAAACAGAGCATAAGAGTACACCCAGTAGGAACGAATAGGAGGCTGTTCACAAAATACCGAAACGGACAGCTCCAAAATACATGAAACATATGAAATCAGATCTGCTAAAGCCAAAATCATAAAGCTAGGCAGTCTACTCGCATGCTTGCTGGGATCGACTGAAGCATAATGTTGGAACAACTCACTGTCAGAGTGCCTTGTCATATCTGTTCGAGTCTCAATACTACCTTAAAAAAAAAAGATCTTGAAGCGTCGACTATGCAAACAACATGTTGTAATGCTTGTAGCTTGTAAGGGCGACAGATCATGATAAAAGAAGAACACCCACCTTCCCAACATCCAATGCATCCCTTTGGCCGACGACCTGCATAGCACCTGCTATGTCGTTGTGGCCGTTCTGCTGATTGTTGCTGATATTATCTGGAACTACATATCTAATGTTTCCAATCTTTCAAAATATAAGGAGATGAATTGTCAGAAAGATACTCTCAACCCATTACCAAGACTTCTACAGTGCAGCTAGGAATTCATGCAAGTTCATTACCACATAGATAGACCAAAGTGATAATAACCACAGAAAAAAGATTTTTGGGTTCGAACGAATGCTGCGACACAAATAGCATAAACCAACAGAATCACTGTATAAACCAGATTTTACTTACCATGCACTTGAGGCCGCAGTATAATCTCCTCCGGTCAGCGTACTCATAGGCAGGGTCAGGTATGAAACAGTAGTTGCAACGCGGGTTAGTGCATGAGATGGAAAGGGGATCCGGACGTAGCAACTGCATCGGCCTTGTTAGTTGCGCAACCAACACTGTGCCCACTTCAAAGTGATACCTCTAGACAGAAATAAAAGACAACGTTCAATCGGAGACAAGTCCAGAAAACCAAATAGAGTCAGTTGTATATGATTCAAGGATCAAGTCGTTCACTCGAACATCAGAACAGTAGATGTGATTTCTCACCTCTGTGTATCGAACATATTTATATCTAGCCGCATGCTTAGCTGGATTGAGAGTAACTTTCAACATCAGAAACAAAAACGATCATATAACATAGTGTGTAGGATATGACATCTTTTATGTATGACACTATAACCAATGGTGTGTTATATCATAAGATGAATTAGAATATATAACACTAGATGGTATCAAGAGTGGAGTATTAAGACCAGAATAGTGACATGGCCAGCAGCTTGGCAGTCGGCCGAGACGCCAGAGCAGATTCTACACTGGAACGACCCACAACGCAGGTAGTAGTGATCTGTCCTCAATACTGATTCACAGTGGCAATTTGCATCAAAAGGAGTTGCTCTGACATCCACGATCAGGCCATACAGCCAAAGAGGCACCCTGTCGTTAAAATCGCCCTGGAAACCACGAATTTACATATCGGATCAGTCGAGCATAACGAAAGATCGATGCCAAACAATCGTGGATCGCTATCATCAGGTAATAAATTTTAGTTCAGTAAAAATGAACTAATCATAGCTGAGCTATCAGATTTCAGTAGCATGATTCGGATATGGGAACAGAATAAAAAATGCAGTAAAAAAGAAACGTAGGTGGTTTTGTAACCGACATCGAATTATCATCAAGAAACCGCGAGATAACAGAAAGCTCAATCGTCATCGTTCTGTTATCTGTCATAAAGCAATGAATCTTATGTCAACAAAACGAAACAACCAGCATTGGATGAGCAATCAAAAAACAAGATTTTGATTTGGATATGGGAATCAAATCGGTGATACAGACTAAATGAAACGATAATGCTATTTTAACGGACATCGAATGATCATCAAGAAACCAAGCGATCATGAGAGCTCAAATCATAATCATAAAGCAATTAATTATAGTTCAAGAAAACGAAATAATCAGAATTAGATGAGCGATCAGAAATCAAGAATTTGATTCGGATATGGGAATCGAATTGACAATGCAGTCGAAAAGAAACGTAGATGGGTTTGTAACCAAAATCCAAGAAGTAACTAACTCACCATGATTGCTGATATGTTGAAGAATGATTGATTCAACCGAGAGAGTTGAGCCAACAACACTTGCGGTTTTGTTTGTTGAAGCAAACGGTGAAGAAGAAAATGGAGGGAAAGACTGGTAGAGAGCTGCTAACAGTGTATTTGATTAAGGGTATGAGTATATGAAAGGAGCGTGCAAGTGAGTAGAAGAGATTTTTTTCTTTTTCTTTTTTCTTTATTTTTTTTTTAGTTTTCTTTTTGGATGAAAGAATGAGATTATTAATTGGTGGTTACTAAGTTTGGGTTCAACTGCTTAGTCTTGTCGCATACTAGTATACACAACACAGAGACAGGGAATGCATATCTTTGACAAACTTTGACTGAGGTCAAGAAATAATCGAATGATATTCTTAAAAGAACGTTTGTGTATGATAAATGTTTCATAATTTTTAAACAAGATCGCATCCTTGTATCGTTTAATATAGAGTATTCACGTGGATTGTTCTACCATCCAATGTTTTTTTTTTTGTTATGATTTATATTATATCTTGTTTCGAATAAAAAAAATACTTAAATAAAAATACTCATATAAAATCCATATCATTAAGAAGTTTATCATAAACCAATACATAAAACATTCATAACTTAATTAAAATGATTTTATTGCTTTTGTTGTACGATGTTAGGTTTTGTTCTTTGTAACATATGTTCACATACGTGTATAGTTATTTCGTGTATGATTGGATGGACGAAGATACTAGCATTGCAACACTCCATAAACCAGATAAAGCTAGCGGTAAACACACATTTCACGTCAGCTACATTAACATCGAGCGGAAAAAATTGAAAAGGAAAAGAAAAACCCTAACTCGTCAGTCGTCACCGGCGACGAACGGAACCCGACGGCGCTTTCATGGCGGCCGGCACCGCTGGTAAAATTAAACCTCCTTTCTCGCTTTTTAACCTTCGTGGTTTTCTCGTTTGTATTGATATTCATGTTCGATTTCTCCACAGCTGAGGCGAATCTCGAGCAGCGAGTCGCCGAGGGAACATTGGAGTTTGATGATTGGATTGCGTTGTTATCGGATGTTGAGAAACGATATGCTGTGAGTTCGAGTTTGTATCTCGGTGGATTGTTGTGTTGTAGTTTAGGGATTTGATTTGCAATGTTTGAGAAACAATGGTTTGGTGCTTTGCCTGTGGAAATTGTATGGTGCAAATGTGGTTTGAGAAAGTGTTTCGTTATTGTCGCAGTTAAAAGCCAATTGCAGGTTAAGCTGGTTTATCAACACTCTTTATGTGAGACGACACTTTGTCAAGCGGGTGTCTAAGTACTTAATTGAAGAAGCTGTTCGGTTGAGAACGAGCTTATTGTCTCTGACTTAATCAAGCCGTGGTTTTGAAAGCGAATGATTCTTTTATAAGTGGGAAGTACCTAAAAGTATTTTTAGCCCAGTCATATGGATCCTTGGTGTAATGCTCTAGGGAATAAGAAATGAGATGCATCCTGAAGATAATAAGAAATGAGATGTAGGATAATGGAAAGAGAGAGATACGGAACCGAGAGTACTGAAGCCGTGGAATCTGTCTACAAATGATTGAATTTGTTGAGTAAGAATGTCAGATATCTATGCCATGATTGCATGCCTTCATATCGGGGGATAAAGCCGTAGTCTGGCTATGGCACTAAAAGAACTTTGAGCTTCTAAAGTGGTGCTTTCGTAGTTAAACAGAAATTTAACTATGAGTTCAATGTTCCTAGTAATACACAGGATATCATTTGCTCTGGCTAATTATCCTCCATTTTAGTGAGTGCTGGGCAGTGTTTCCTCCAGGGGAGTGATTTGGGCATATGAGACTGTAGCACTGAGTTATCCTCTATTTTTAGCTTTCCTGCTCTGGAAGAATTTTATACATCCTGTCGCCTTTACACCTACGAAAGAACCTACATTCAGTTTCAGTCTGTGTCAATGTTTTTTTCTTTTTTAAGTTTCATTGTCTTTTGCACTGTTTTTAAATTCAGAACAATTTTTTACAATCACAATCAATCTTTCTCATTTTGTTACAGGATAACATTGATAAGCTCAGCTTCACGTATGAAGCTTTCCTATCTGAGTACCCACTTTGTTATGGTTACTGGAGAAAGTATGCTAAACACAAGGCACACCTTTGTACCCTTGAAGAGGTGGTTGAAGTGTTTGAACGCTCTGTGGAATCTGCTGCATATTCAGTTGATGTATGGGTTGGATATTGTACCTTTGGAATTTCATGTTTTGAGGATCCCCTTGATGTTTCCAGGTAGGGCATCGTCACATCGATTATTGTTTAGCATGTGTAAGTGACTGCTACCAGATATGCTCTTTGTTGGAGTTTAATACCTCTTCCACGGTGTTGAACTAATTTCTATTCCGCTTGAGTTAAACACCAGTTCATTGTCTTAGGTTTGTTTGCCAAATTGCATGATCTCTTCTAAAGTGAACATTTAGTATGCCGCCTAAAATGAGAACGGAGTTCTTAATTGCATCCTTACACCTCCTTTCTTGAGCTTTTTCATCTCTGCATATGAGCTATGAGTGTGTTAAATGTATTCTTTTCAACCTTTGTATTTCATTTACTGCATATGACGAGTGTTGATGGCATCATCTTCCTTATTGTCCCATAATTCTATACAATCTCATCAACATAGTTTTGTATTACGCTGTATTCTGGTTTCTTTTTCTTTTTACAATCATTTTATGATGTCTTTCACCAGATTATTCGCAAGAGGATTATCTTTTGTTGGAAAGGACTATCTATGTCATCATCTTTGGGACCTGTACATAGAGTATGAATTTTCTCAACAACATTGGAATTCCCTGGCGCATATTTATATTCAAACTTTGAAATTTCCGACAAAAAAGCTGCATCAGTATTATGATAGGTATTTTATTCCCACTCAACATGCCTTCCACATTCTTTTCATTGGAGCTTTATGCAATTAATAACAAATTTTGAGCTATATCTGAGATATTTTATGTTTTATTACAGTCGACTTACAGTCTTACACATTGCTAGCGTTTAGCCAAACTTTCTTCTCATAATATTTTGATCCAACTTATGTCCAGCAATTTGTAGTTGAACTTATACCAGTTAGATTAGGTTATTATTTTTTCTTGATACAACTTGGTGAGGAATGCTTCTGGTGGTAAAATGGACCATCTAGGCATCTTGGTACATGGAATCTCTGAATTGCGTGACAAAGTTGAGGATTTTCTAATGTTTGGTGGATGTAACAATTAGTGTTGGACATTTCTTGAAGAATGGTTTTCTTCATTTGATTGTCATGGGATTGCTGGCAATTTATGATTGTATTCTCTTACATAGTTTCAAGAAGCTGGTTGCGACTTGGAGAGCTGATTTGGGAAGCGAGCAAGTTACTGTTGATTTTGGTTTTGAAGCGCAGTTTACTGATGAAGTTATAGCACGTAATGCTGATGAAATTGGCTGCATCATCGATAAGTTGCTTAACCCATCTACTAGAGCTGAAGGTTTAGCAAAGTATTCATCTATTGGCGAGCAACTTTATCATAGAATCAGCAAGTTGGATGCTGAAATATGTGAATTTGAGAAAAATATACATAGACCATATTTCGATATGAAGCCCCTTGATGACCGTCAGCTAGACAACTGGCATAAGTACCTTGACTTTGGGGAAAGAAAAGGGGATTTTGATTGGGTAAGCCATTGTAGTTCAAGAGATTTAACACGTTTAGTATTTATATGTTCCTTTTGCTTTCTGGAACATTGACAAATGAATTTTGAACTAATGGCAGGCAGTAAAACTTTATGAAAGGTGCTTAATTCCTTGTGCGAATTACCCAGAGTTCTGGATGCGTTATGTGGAATTCGTGGAGGCTAAGGGAGGTAGAGAGATAGCAAACGATGCACTAGGTCGTGCTACGCATGTCTTTCTCAAGGTATGAATTGTTAAGCTTCATTCATGTGTGGTATACATGCAAGAAAATATTGTACTTATTTGATCAAATGTATCAGCCACCTTATTTGGAACTCCTCATAAATTTCTAAAATCTGATTGCTTACAAAAATTATGTAAAATTAACTTATCCCACGATCTTTTCATGCTTTACCAGATTTGTGAGCATGGAAGATCCATTCAGTGCTATAATTGGCTGTATCCAACTGAAGGATAGGTGTGCCAAGAGTAGAGTAGACTACAGATCTTCATGATATTGTACATGATATATGAGAATTACTATTGGATTGATGTAGCTAATATAGAACTAGATTAAGAAGCGTTTTTGTGTCGTTGCATGTTTCATGTTTCATGTAGAGCGGTATGCTTCCTGTGGCATTGATTACCTAATTCCTCAATGTATCCCACTAAAACCTGCTTCCTTTCTTCTTATAGGATGCTTTTAGTGGATTACTTTATACACTACAGGAGATTTATGGACCTCCTCATGTGCATTGCAGTGGTTCTCTGCCATTCATCTTATTAATGCTGGGTTTAAAGAGCAAATAGGCGAATTTGATGAAGCACGGGCTGCCTTCGATCATCTTGACAGAGGTGTGGGATTTTACTCTGTGGAGAGTGTTTTGAGGAGAGCTAATATGGAAAAACGCATGGTATTTGTAGAAACTCTAATTTTCTATAGTGATACTGACCATTTAACGGTTGTGGTCGAGATTGGTTGAGGTTTTCTTTGCTGGTGTTGACAGGGAAACTATGTGGAAGCATCTAATATATTCAAGGAAGCAGTTAAAGTTGCCGCAGATAGGAAACTGGAGACTCTTCCTGTACTATATGTACAGTTCTCCCGCCTTGAGTATGCAGTAAGAAGTTACCGAGAGCATTCTATTGTAATATCTGTAAATTGCTTTATCTCTGGATCATAGTAACACTTCTTAGAACTCAACTAAGCATGAGGATAACTTCGTAGCAGACACCATAAATTTTACCATTTTTTTATTTTGTTTATGTTTTTTTGGAACTTTGTATTTTTTTTCTCATTTGGTCAAGGGTTGAAATGTATTGCAAGTGACTGAACTCTCACCATATATTGATGAATCATTCTTGCATTAAGAGAAACAGAAGAACTGGTCCATAAATATGGAACATTTGTAATCGTTCTGATGGCGCTGATTAGTACACAAAAATATGCTTAAATCTATGCTGTGAATAAGAATTATCTGGATAGGAGGAAGTGAGGAACACACCCTCCTTTCAACCTTCTTTCTAGGCAAAGTTCTCACGGTCAGGCTGGACTCTGGTACCCTTTTTCCAGAAAATAGGGGTTACCTCCTGCTATATCATGATGTGAATCCTGATGTGGGCTTTTCTAAATTTTCTTTATTTTGCACTAGATGACTAATAATGTTGTTGCAACCCGGGACATCTTGCTCGATGGAATTTACGATGTGCCTTGCTGCAAACTACTTCTAGAGGTAGGCCTCCCTGGTACTGCATTTCATCCTGGCATTATGATAACCCATTGGTTTGAAAATATTTACTTAAGAAAATCTGTGAAGCTTTCAAGGCGTAATATTCTTTATTTGCGGTTGGTCTAATCATTTTACTCACTTTTTGCTGGTTTTATAGTTGTTTTGCCCTCTTTATACGGGACTATAAACGTGCTTATAGTAGTTTCTACTTGGCAGGAACTGATAAAATTTGCCATGACGCATGAAGGAGCACAGATGGTGAATGCTGTGGAGTCAGTTATAGCTACTGCTTTATCTTCTACCTCAGACATATCTCCAGGTCTAAGCGCTGCAGATCAGGAGTATTTATCATCCCTATATTTATAGGTGAACATTTGCTTGGTGCTCCGATAAGCTAGTTTTTAGCATGACATTGGGCTGCTGACAATACTCGCTATGTATATATGATGTCTCATATCCAACTTAAATTGTGGCTGGTTCATTCCGGTGTTCAAGCAAGAGGAAGAAAGCGTCAACGCTTATGGGCTAACTAACAAGATAGTTGACAATTAAGATGTTGTCTCATACCCAAAACACTTTCTATCTCTGTCTTATAATATTGGCCATTGGATTTAATTTGTTGAGCATATGCTTAGGTGTGCCCTGCGTATATGGCCAGTTTCCAATTAGTAGTTTTTGTTTGCAGAAACCAATTGGACTTATGTAGCTTTCCGTGATTCCTTTACCTTTGGTTCAGTGTCTCTTGAAGAAGTATCCAAAGTGATTTCTTGTGTACCGTTAGTCAATTGAGCAGCTGCTTATCTGTGTTTTTTGCTTGATTGATGGCAGTTTATTGACCTTCATGGTACCATCCGTGAGTCGAGGAGGGCATGGTTCCGTCACATGAAATCATTTCCTCACTTGCTTCGATCTGCCTCATCCAAGCAACCTACAAGAGCTGCTCCAGTTCAGAATATCGCAGCAGTTGGAGATCCAGTGGATAATGCAACTCATTTGATGGAATTACCCACTCAAGTTGATAATTTATTACTGACTTCCAACCTTGACCATCCTGAAGAAGCAGACGGTTCTTTAAATTTGCCGGAGCAGGCTCCTCTTGTTGCTAGCAAGCCGACGATTGATGCACCGGATGCTTGTGATGATGAAACTGCTCAACTATCCCCTTACGTGGATATAGTGGGAGATGATGAGTTTTTGACATTCGATGCTACTTTTGAACATCAAGCAAGCAAAGAAAATCAGGAAGTGGAATCGCTCAAGTTGGATACACTTTCCTTGAATCATGAGGCAGACAATCCGCCCCGTTCACCTGCTCTCAAACCTAAAGGCCTTCAGGATTCTACATTATCTGACACTCACGTCCCAGGATATAACAGCAAAACTGAGGCAGTCCCTTCTTTGTCCAGCCCATTACGTATTCAGGTTAACATGTCATCGGAAAGACTAAGTCTGTCTCCAGTTCCTACACCAATCAATCCGAGTCCTGTGTCTACACCAGACAGTTCGCAGTTCGATTGGCCATCAGATAGAGGTTCCAACCAGAATAGGCACAGTTATACTGGCAGGCATATACCAGCAACTGGGTCTTCTGGCCTTCTCAAGGATCAAGTGGATGACAAATGGCCACGTTCTCCAAGGCGACAAGGTTCCTTTGAACAATCAGACGGTTGGCGTCATGATGAGTGGCTAGTTTCTCCAGCTCAACCATCTTTTCATCATGATGGGTACAAGAAGCAGTCGGTTTCTCCCAGGAGGTATGCATCTCGTCGGCGTTCTGAAGATCGATATCATTCACCCTCATCACGCTCACCCCGACGACAATCCTCATCGACTGATTTCGATTCTAAATCTAGTGTGGGTCAACCCCATCAGCGCCAGCCCAGGTACCGGGATGGTTCACGAAACCAGAGGGGTGGTCAAAGGCGCAATATGAGGCAAATGCAGAATATGCAGAATCAGAGTGCTGGATTTGCAACTCAGGGTAATGTCCAAGGGCAACCTGGCTCTTTCCCACAAGCCCAGATGTCCATGTACCCAATGCAAGGTAACGGGCAGTATCCGTTCGCGCAGAATCCTCAAGCTTATGCTCAGATGTGGCAATTTTATTACTATCAACAGCAGCAGCTTGCGATGCAACAACTTGCTATGCAGCAACAGCAGCCATATCTTCAGGCTCAGCAGATTCAAATGCAACCTCACCAGCAACAGCAATTTGTTCAATTACAATATCAGCAGCAGCTGCAAATGCAGCAGCAACAGCAACAAGGATTGAGCCAGCAACCTCAACAACAAACACAAGCTGATACACTTCAGCAGCAACAACAGTCATATCAGCAGCCGCAGCTTGTACCGCAGCAACAGTCTGATCAGCAGATGCCTACACAACAGCTGCAGCAACCACAGCTCTTGCAGCAGCAGCAGCAGCAATACTATAATCAACAACAGCAACCACAGTTATATCAGCAGCAGCAGCAGCAACCTCAACAATATACTCTGACGCAAGAACAACTGCAGCAGCTGTATGAGCAGCTGCAACGACTTCCACAACAGCAACATGCTGGGCAGCAGACTTCGACACAGCAAGCTCAGCTGCTGCAGCAACAAGCTGGGCAGCGGGCATCGACACAGGAACAACAGCAGAAGCAACAACAAGAGCAACAGTTACACTACCAGCAATTCCAGCAGCAATGTGCTCTATATCTTCAGCACCAACAATTCTTCCAGAAGCAGAGCCAGCAACAGCAACAGTCACCTCACGATAGACAAGGCCTGAGTCAAGAACAGCAGTCATCACAACTGAAGAATGTGTCACCGCTTTCACAAAAAGAGCAGCCGAAGGATGAAGCTGTGCACCAGGGACATGAAGGCTTAAGTCAACACCAGCCTTCAGAGTTACAGCGGCAATGGCATATCAATGAACGGTTGGAACAGGAAGAAGATGACACTTCAGAATTGCAGGTATGTTTCTAGTGTAAGCGTTCTTTCCTACTGCTGCTTATTTTGTCTCTTTGGATTCTTTCTTCCTCTTCTTTTTCTTTTTTTTCCCCCTCTTCTTTTTCTTTCAAAATTTTGGATTCTCTTTTGTTGAGGGGGAAAATATGTTTCTACATTATAGCTTTTGGTAAATATTGTTAAACAGAGCTTACATGTGATCTCAGTAAATCGTTTGATTTTCTATTAGGTGCAATAATGTTTGATTCTTGTGTGATGTTTGATTCTCACCATTTCTTTGTTTATGAAAAGCACCATTGTCCTGCAACTCTGGATTACAATTCAAACTTAGATATCAAGCTACAGTTATGTTATCTGGATATGGGTTCATTTTTTAATATGTTGCATTTTCAAATGTCGGTTCATTTTCTATACAGAATCATGCTTTAGACCACCTAGTATGGTGATATTTTTGGGGACCTTGGTTTCATTTTCATAAGCCCACCTTTAATTTATCTACATTTTCCGCACTTTTCTTCGCCATCTTCCAAAGCATGTTAATGGTCCTGCGTCTCCTAGAGAGAATATGAATAGCATTTTCCTCTATTTCAGAATGCCACTTGGGACCTTTTACGAGTAGAACCTTTCGCTTCTATTCTAATCTGGGATTTTCTCTTATCTACTATGGTAGCTATCATATTCAGAAGTTCACTCTTTCCTTTTTCTATGATGCAAACAACTGCTATTCATGGTCTTTCCTCCGTGAACTGGATCATGTCTTATTTCTCAAGGAATTTTTGTGGCTCTAATTTTTGTGATCTATATGAATTTAGATAATGGAATCTGCTGAATATCATTTTGCGGGGAGCTTAGCTCATTTTGGTTGGTCTTTTTGTATGTGATTTTTAAATATTGAGGCCACGATGAATAAGCCTTGTCATTTAACCATTCTAGTCGCCTGTTATCAAAATAGTTTGTCCTGCATTATTTCGTTCAAAAACGGTTCTCCTGAGCTGAAAGTTCATATTCCGCCAGCATCTACATTCACATTTCTCTTCATGTGTAGGATGAAGGTACACATCTTCATGTTTCTGAGGCTACAGCGACTGCATCGGCTCAAAGAGAACCGTGATCCCTATTTCATACTGATCTTCTTGCAGAAGGACTTTGCTGATCATGACATCTCAACCCTTATATGAGGCCGGTTGAACTTCTTTGTCTTTGCTCTTCTGTCGGATGCTTCAGAAATGTTATGCTCTTGGCCCTTTGGCCGGCTTTTACTGTATTTATTTATAGTGACCGCTTAGCATAGTAGAAAATGTTAAAAGTGATTCGCTAATCGTCTGTTGCTTATGTGCGTGTTTTGCAGCTTGATATTAGGGCTTATGTGATCTTCTGTTGAGATACAGGTCATGTCTTTGATGTACTTGGTGCTTACTTTTCTTGTCATCAAATTCATGCTTTCTAGTTGCTTACCAATAAATTGGAAACTTATAAGCAGGTTCTGAACTGGATGTGCCAAGTTAGCTTGTCAGCTGTGCGGCCGGCAGACCCGACCAAGAAAGTTGTGACGGCAGTCTTATAGGAAATGCGGAGTGTATTCTGTCCCAAATTGGGTCATTGACAGGGTCGATTCCCTGTTCCCGAACTATATCCATTCGTCAAAAGAGCGCAAGATATCATTTTCCCATAACAAGAAAGTGTAATAGCTTCCAGTAATCATACAGAGTCAGCGTCACAAGCAGGTAACATGTTTAATGTCTCATGCTGTGACGCTTGCCGACAGTGATTTATTAGAGTGAAAATTAGCATAGGTAACATGTTTAACGTCTCATGCTGTGACGCTTGCCGACAGTGATTTATTAGAGTGAGTGAAAATTAGCATTAGATTTTTCGACAAAAGGTGGGCACGTTATAGTCGTCCAAAGCCTGTTGACACAGAAAGGGCCTCAAGGCAGCCGGCAATAAGGAAAACTCGCAGAAGAAATTCAAAGTCGAACAAAAGCTTATAATACTATGCGCAAAGTTCCATTAGATCATCGATCACGGTTCTTTTCCAAGTTCGATTTCCACTCCCACTGTACAATCTTAGTAAAGATGAGCCTCCAAAAAAAAGAAAACGGTTCAGCGACACAGACATGTACCAATGCTCACATCGAGCTGGACATCGAATTTTCGCAGATTCTGTTTATCTGCAGACAAAAATAGCAAAAAAGAAAAACTTCAGAACCCCGTCGAAGTAACAGGGTCATACTTGTTGAAGACCGCCGACAGCTGAGATACCCAAAAACATCCACCTGCCTTCTTCTGCTTATGCGCCTCATAGACTGACACTCCAGCTTTTGAAGATCTCAGCAAGACGCCAACCAAGTTCCCAAAAAACATTGCGGCCTCAACTTTGTTCCGCTCTTCCTAACTTTTGTACACTTTTTACTCAAAATATGTACGCGGTGAAGTCAGTGAAGGAGCCACAAAGGGCTCCTGAACTCCTGCTAGAGCTGATCCGGCAACTCTTCCAGAACATCATTTTGATTAGTTCCCGAAAAATTCCCGAGCTCAACACCATTGGATGGCCGCATCTCAATGTTCAGGCCGCCAGAAGGAAGATGCTCCTACATCAGAAGAGATCAACCGAAAAGATTACATTTCATTCATCAGGATAGAGGCAGCAAATCTCCTGCCGGTCATCCTACCTTTTCAGTACCAGTATCTGTGCCACCTGAGTCAAACAGAATGGGCCGGCAACGCTTATCTTCATTCATCAGGCTAGAGTTCTGGAAATGTGCGACGAGCGCATTCCTTCCCTGAATCCGAGCGTATGCCAAAGAAGCAACTTTCTCGCTGTTGAACTTCTCCCACTTTTTTCCATTGAATGCCTGGATGTGGCGTAAAATGGTAAATTATTGCAGAAAGTTCACAACTCAATATTCAAGCTCACAAGAAACATAAAAATAATGCTAGATTTGCAAACATGACAACGAAAAGAGCTAAGTGGAACCTGGTAGAATGGGATTATGTGTGATGGAGAAAGCATATTGATAAACGCATAACCCACGTTACATTTGTTCTGCAGCAACAAAACGATAACCAAAGATCAGTCAAGATCCGGCCAATGAAACTCATGAAAGAACCACCAATGCCACAAATTACCTTGAAGTCTATCGGCAAATAAAGAAAATCATAAGTACCCTTGTGACTCTCATCAATGGCCGCAAGCAACATTTTCGAGGTATATCTGCAACAAGAACAATACGCATATCTTTGTGAGCAGAATACAAAAAGATCCATCAAAATAACAAAACTTGAGAAGACTTTTTCTCACTTGTTAGGTATGTTCTTAATCATCAAAGTCGTCCTGATATCTTCACCGCTAGCAATCTTCTCCAGGTCAAGCTGAAACAGTCGTTTATTGTCCATCTGGTTTGCACTGCTCTCAGCCCTCCTGGCCCTGCGTTCGATCTCCAAACTATTGGGCGAAAGCCCAGCATATGGACCATTGCCTAAAAATACAGGACTAAGCCTCGGCGGGGGCATGATAAAATTCGGGAAACCATTTTCATTTATGTTCCCAGCAATGCTAGCATGCATAGCGGCTCGAGAACCCATATTGCTCATAAAGCCCCCGCTTTTAGGACCCAGATTCATGCCTCCAAAAGTCCCAGGACTCATAATTGACATCTCTGGCGACTCAGGGAAGAAACCAAAGTGTCTCTCTCGAGGAATCCCGGAAGGCACCGATCCAACACGAAGAGCATGGAGATGAGATGAACCACCATAAGAGCCATGCCGACTAGAATATGAGAAGCCATGGCCTAGTGCATTTGATGTCAATGAGGGTGAGGGTGAGGGTGAGGGTGAGGATATAGGCCAGGCAGCCACTTTCGGCTTCTCTGAGAAAGGCGTGGGACTTCCCCAGAGAAATTGTGGACCGGATAATGTCTCAATGCCGGATCCATTTGATGTTGATCCATTAAACGAAGACATACTCCCGGAAAAGGGGCTCAACTTCAAATCAGGAACGGAATGAGTTGGCGAGAAGTTGGAGTTCTGCTCTGTGCTTGAAAACATATGGTCCAAGAGGCCGCTTCTTCCCTGATCCTTGCCTATAGGGGCAATCTTAATGGCGTTTGAAACCTGAGAATGAAGAATTGAGAGCGGGGTGCTAGTTGTAGGACTCATGTTTCTGAAGCCCGGCGATCTGCTAAAAGAATTAAGCGCATTGTGTTCCACTGGACTACCAAACTGCAACCAGTTGTCTGAATAAAAAAGTAGGACTCATCAGCTCAAAAAAAAAAGAGGCAAATCTTACCGCTCAGATATCGAGGATTTATCATACTTTGAAGAGCTTATCAATAAAAATGGAAGCACAAATCTTACTTGGTGGAGAATTAGCTATAGGGGACCCAACATGGTGTCGGAAAGTGCGGGAATCATCTGGCTCAAGATCTTGATTCAATTGCTGCATCAAGCTGAGAAATGCAGAGTTTAAATCTCCTTTAATCACAGAGTTGAACATTAAGTTTCAACTTTATAAATTAATTGAGCAGTTGGGGCAGATTAAACATACAAAACCAAATACGCCATGATGCTGATGTCAAAACACATCAAGTTTCAAAGAGACACAGAAAACATGTGCAGCACAAAGAGTAGAGAACAGCACACTGACTTCCTTCTGGTACCGCCGGGACGACTTGGTTCAAGCTTAATGCGTTTGCCAGCTATATCACTCCGATTCAACGCCTTAAGGGCAGCTTCAGCAGCTCTCACATCAAAATATTCAATGAACTTATGGTGCCTCTTGTGCGGTGTTTCTCGGATCTACAACGACGAAATAGTAATCACGTTACATTTGTTTGGACAATCAAAACAAAAACCACAAAAGTTTCGACAATGCCCCAAGAAAATTACCTCCTTGACCTCTCCATAAGCCCCGAATATTTGGAGAAGATCTTCGTTAGAAACCGATGGATCAAGATTAAATACTACAAGAGTCCCTTGATTGATGTCCTTCTCTGATGGGTTATCCTATGACACAGATAAGAAATTTTTCAGACGAGAGAATCGGCAAGTGGACCAAAAATGACCATTTCTGATTCAATTTATGAATTTATGAATTTATGAACTGGGCAAGGAAATAAGAAGTCTTTTGAACCTTAGGAATTGAGAAATGGATGTCGAGCTTCCTTCTCCTTAAGGGCTTGTTCTGCAATGCCCGCATAGCAGCACGTGCATCCCGTATATCATAGTAAGATATCATAACAAAACCTCTATGCTTGCAGGCAGTATAAAGAGTACGAATATCGCCATATTGCTACATGAAAAGAAAGTCATCAAACAACTGACATTGTCATTATAGACCTTCTACATGAAAAGAAAGTCATCAAAAAACTGACATTGTCATTATAGACCTTCAATGCAGCTACAAAGTTTGAGGATTCAGAATCGAGAAAACCCAAAGCCGACCACCAAAATTAAAGCATTATAAATTACCTCAAAAAGACTTCTCAATTCTGAGTCCTCCACAAAGCTATTAATATTACGCACAAAGAGCGTTCTTGAAGGATGCTCGCCATATGGATGTTCACCAGCAACAGTTCCGACTCCATTTGGAGGGCCAAAGTGAACGATCCCATTCCCAAGAACACCATCAGCTAGGTTAATCTTAGACATACCCAAGCTCAAACTGTCTTGCACATCATTCTCCAACTCCATGCCTCCCAAACTGCCAAAAAGATCATACTCCTCCAACTCATCGGGCTGACTGGGCGGGACACTGAACTCATAAGCATCCATTATACCAGCCAGAAGTTCATCTTCATCATCAGGTAGCAACATACCGATTGTTTGACTTGCGACTTCTTCGAGAGCAACATCCACATCCACATCACGGCCGAGCTTACTTAAGCCTGTTGCATCATCATCGACAGACTGCTGACTTTGATCTGAATGATGATTCGGCATCACTGCAGGAACAGAAAGATGAATTTTAGCACTTTTCTATGACAACTCCACTGAAGGGACAATAAACAGCGGGTGGATGACAAATACGCTTCTCGTGTGGTAGAACAGGCAATGAGGAAGAGAAAAGTGTGGCATCACTCGAGGCATTGAATGCAGCAGATCGTGATGGCAAAGGCCACGCTCCAGATCCAAGTTCATTCGATATGTTCACTACTGGAGTCTTCCAAGGACCTAAAATAGGAGAACCCATTTCGCAAATGGCCATATAATATTCCTTCAAAATCAATAGAAACGTAGAAAATCCTTGTAACTTACCAGAAACTGATCTGTCTGGAGGCGGTTCCATCTCATCCCAGAACACAAAAAACGCCTAATTGATAGAAAACTGATCAGATGAAGTTAAACGCGCACGAGATGATTAACAACATATGATTATGCTCATAACTTTATCCACAAACTAAAATTTTCAAGAACAAATGATGTAAGATTTCTAAAACACCAAACGAATAGTGCCGCCAAACAAAAACAAAAAATCAATGCTCAATTTCAGCATCATCACTAATAAGATCAACGACCAACAAGCAAAAATGTTCTACCAATAAAGACCAAACTTTCTATTATCAATGGAGGGTAAGGCCACAACTAACAAGACAAATTACCAACATGCAAATATCGACCAAAATAGATCAAACTTTCTACCCTCGATGGGGGGTAATGTCACAACTAAAATCAGAAACTATCCACATGCAAATATTTGCCAAGTACCAATAAGATCAAATTCCTTTCCTCAAGAAGTACAAGCACAACAACCATTTTTGATAACCAAATACAACTACAAGCAAGGCTAAACATCACAAAACCTATAACTTCATAACAACTTCACATTCTTCAACTTCTAAATTTACACCAGGCGTAAATTGTCAGCAGTTGTATGATTCGGGCAATTTCGATACAGGCGAATCGCGACACTTTACAAATAAAATCTAGTTTAAGGGCCAAATGAAGGCCTTGATGCTTAGAAATGCTTTAAGCCACTGAAAAGCTTGATTTCAGGACTCAGTTTAACATAACCACCTAATAAAGCAAACAAACTCCACCCAATTCAGCCACAAAGAAGCATTCAATAGCAGAAAACGAATTTTAAATACCCTAAACATTCAAAATCACTGACCCACCAATGAAATCGGCAGTATAATTGAAAATAGAAGTTAGCCCACCGATTTCACTTCCTAGAATCGAAAACCCATGATCAGAAAATCAAGAATTAGTTATCCCGTAACCAAAAAAGCAGCAATTTCTTCTCCAAGAATGGATAATCACCAGAACTCGAAAGAACCCAAATGATGTATCTTTCCACACAACCACTCCACATTCAAACACCCAACAAAACCCAGCAAATAATCCCAAAAAAACCAACAAAACAAAATCACACATAAACCAAAAAAATCACACAAGAACCCAAGAAAATCAAAAACATTTCACATACCCTAGAGCAGGTGATTCCTCTGCACGATAACCCAGATGAAACGACCCACAAAAACTAATAAAAATCTCAACTTTCTGATAAATTCCTGCCCAAATTCAACTGGGTTCGTCTCCTTTTCTAAGATTGAATGAACAAATAGGAAGAGGAGGAAGACAGAGACGTGAAGCAATACACAAACAAGAGAAGAAATAGAGTGGGGTTTTTTTGTTTGTTTTGATTGCTTGAGAATCTCTCACAGAGAACAAGACTCTCTCACTTGGGTGTTGGTTTTGATTGATTATTGATTATTGATTATTTTTTTTGGTGGAAAAAATAGAATTAGAAATTAAAAAAAATGTGAAACTTATGAGAATCTGATAAGATAATTGAGTGGAGAGAATGATTGATGATGTGAAGAGAAAGAGAGAGGGTGCGAGTTGAAGGATAATAGTGGTGGATTCAGCTGTATTTGATTCGGGTTTGGGTTCCGGGTTGGACCGGACCAGGTATGTTTTTTTTTCAATAACATAAAATCCCGCTAAGCTACCTCCGTACACGATGCTCCAGTTTGAGTGCGAATTGGATTTTATGAAAATAATTTATTTAGTTTCGTGAAGAATAGAAGTGATTAGAAAAAATAAATAATATCATAATATAATATCATAAAAATAAAAATATTGATATTTTGATAATTTTTAAAAAAAATTCAATTATAAATATTATATTTTTATGGGACATTCAAGTTAAAAAAACTGTTAAATCAGTCATGAAAGGAAGATAGTATTTAACAATCATAGATGATTCTTTTTTAACTTTAAAAATATTTAACTCTTATTTTGTATCAAAATAATACGATGTCTTTCGAAATTAAATGTGTTTTATGATTTTGTGCCAAAATTAAGTCTTTCAAAATATTTAACTCTTATTTTGCATCAGATGATTCTTTTTAACTTTCTTCGTTTCATAAACTTTACAACATATATATATTTTATATTATTATATATATATAAATATAAATTTCGTTTCCATATCAAATCATGTCTGATCACTGAAATACGTAACTTACACAATCAGTTTCACGATAAATTTAATAAAAAAAATATGTTTGATCATCATTGCACATGTATCCAATATTATAAAGTTTATGGGACAGATGGAGTATGTATTTCTTAGTACTCCAATATTTAACTATTTTATTTTTTATGCACTCCTTTTATTATGAAATATGAAATTTTGTCTACGATAAAAGAATTAAATGTTTATTTTATTATTTTAAACAATTTAATGGTTTAAAAGTATTAAATAGTATTTTGCCTTTTTTCTAATATATATATGTCTCATATTTGGATGTGGTATGTTTTCTCCGAGAAGAGGGGAGATTGTTCAGAAACGATGCAATGGGGACAAATATAGAGAAATTTCTTTTGAAGTTGTTTTGAGAAGAAAAAGATAAGTGAGTATATATCTTCTCTATGATTTGTTGTAGTCTCAATATAGAGAAATTTCCTTTAAAGTTTTCTTTTTGAGAAAAAAAAAGTAAGCGAATATATTTGTTGTTGTCTCATTTTTTGACGTGGTATGTTGTCTTGTTATCTCCACAGGAAGGGGAGAAGATTTTTCCACAAACGGACAAAATAGAGAAAAAAGGGACAAATTTTATCCTGAGTTATGAGAAAAGGTGGGAGAAAATGACGTCGCTCCCTCTCCGTCTGAATTTGGTCATAATTTAACTGTGGACACACTACGAAGGGGAAAAAAATGAAATTTTGGTTGTGTTTTTAATGTCAAATAAGATGAATTTCAAATTAATGATATTATATAAATACATGACTTTATCTGTGATTAATCTTAAATTCATAAAAACTTATTATAAAAAAATAAAAACAAAACGATGTTGATAATATTTAAATTTAGATGTTAGACAACTCTAACTATAGAAAAAGTTATTGTATTATTTTATTAAAAAAAGAGTTATTGTTGATGAAAAAAGTTATTGTTGCTGAATTGAATTGGTAATACTCATTGTACTTACTCCATATTGAAATGCCAAATATATCGAGTCCGTTATTGTCTTTTTTTCACTTAAATCTTTTGTGTCTCTAATTGCATAAGTCATACAAACATAAAATCATAT
Source organism: Drosera capensis (assembly GCA_001925005.1). Taxonomy (NCBI): domain Eukaryota; kingdom Viridiplantae; phylum Streptophyta; class Magnoliopsida; order Caryophyllales; family Droseraceae; genus Drosera; species Drosera capensis. Next base: position 47,340 of record LIEC01000050.1, read on the forward strand.
TGAAATCTTTGCTCTTTGAAATTTTCAAATTTTGCATTAAAAATCTAAGTATGAGTACTTATTTCAACGATGAATAATCCTTTCTTAAACATATGATATTAATATACCCCCTAAGAAACGCAAGTCCCTATCATGAGGAAAATGCGGATAAAATATTAGCATAGGTTTTGCTCTAGGCAATTTGTTGTTATTATAGGGTTGACGAAATAGATAACATGGGAGTAATATTTGTAAGCTAGACTTTTGGATAATATCGAAAATGGTTCATTATTTTTAAAATGCTTTACCATAACTAGTGATCGCTACGTTATTAAATGTGGAATATTGTGGTTGACTAAGTTTAGTGATTGAGATTTCACTCTAATTCATACATAACCAAGGTGGAGTAGCAAGACGTCAACCCTTATCGCGTAACATGTCACCTAAAAACTTGATCATTGATCTTTTAATAGCTGAACAAATGTTACAGATATTCTGAGATAAAAATATAATAACCCCATTAGGTAATAATAGTTATTGTGATCTTATGGTGGAACACATGTGCCGAAAGATTTTTAACGATGGGCACATATGCCCAAAGATTTTAGATTTATCTTAAAATAAGAGTACGATAGAGAATATCCCTAGAGATCGATAGGCAACAATTAGGGAGGATAGGTACAATCAAGATTTTAGATTTATCTTGAGATAGTACGATTTTGCAACGTATCGATGTCTTGATCCTACTGAACTCATAAAAACGCAATGCAAAATTTCTCGTAGTAGTCCGAAAAGTAATGGTAAATTTAACTATTGACACATAATTTGCACGGGGAAAAATATTCATGTTATAAAAGATAACGTAGTGTTTGTTATAAATAGTATTAAAAATCTATACGGTAAATAGATGAATATGTATAATTAATTTTTTAATATATTTTTATAATTAAAATCTGATTTGTATATATTCAATAAGTTACAGTATAAATTTTTCAACTTATAATATAAATTTTTCAATTTACAGTTTGTAGGAGATAATATGATATTTTTTACAGCACCAACGACGCGTTGATTGGCATATGTATGAATTTGTGATTGTTTAATTAAACAGGACGCCAATCCATAAGATCAAAAGCATAATCACATAAACATTTGTATGTTTCTTAATCCCTATAATTACCAATCATAGTCAAACACTTTGCAATAATGTATTCAGTGCAAGGTGGACCAACTAGTATTCCTTCTATATCATACACCAAAGACAAAAGCAACTCAAATTATTGATTTATTCTTTAACATTGATGTGCTACCTTATAATTACATTATAATTATAATTTTATAAAGGCAACTTGGGAGTAAAGAATGTGTCACGCTAATTGTGAAATGACACCCTTGAGGGTACCCATCAAAGGCATAGGGACCTGCAACATGGAAATATGGTGTGTTATCTTTGATCATAATCATAATATACTTACGTGTGTTATCTTTGATCATAATCATAATATAATTAAATGTGTTATCTTTGATCATAATCATAATATAATATATATATATTGTCAAATTGTTGAGTTAGATGAGTTCAGATCATGATCATATTCACTGTCGTTTCGATATATAAAAACTCAAAACTATCATAAGGACATGACAAATGAGTAACGTAGTGTGTAGATGAAATATCAGATTATGATTTTTCAAAAATTTCATTAAAAATTCGATGGTGTAGATTCATTTAAAATGTAATTGTTCCCTACGAAATGTTTGTGGGTGTCCCAAAAGTTTGGGGAAAACAAATAATCAATTTTTTTATCTTCAGCGGAATTAATTCTATCAAAAAACATATTTTAATAGTATCTATCACACGAAAGCTACCACAGGATGGAATTCGTGATCCCTCATTACAAAAAACTACATCAATTTGCAACGGAAAAATTCCGTTATAAAAAAGGAAAAATCCGTCGTAGATGTAAATAACGACGGATTCTATGATGGCAAAATCCGTAAAACTTTCTAACT
>LIEC01000051.1:0-24545 GCA_001925005.1 Drosera capensis
AAGTCTGAAATACCACAACAGAGGGGCTGGGAATCATGTAACTAGCTAGGAGTATCAAATAAAGTTCAATCCGGATTTCCCTCTTGGACATCACCAGAAAACAGAAATTTCAAGAAACAAGCAAACAAGAGATGTGTACAAACGAATGCTTAAAAGAAGAATTTGGTCCAAAGTTGCAATTCTAGGAAACAGCAGGATTAAAAGAACAGATTTTGCAAACTTAGAAGGAAAGAAACTTGGGTGCATATGCTGAAGGAAGCTGCTTCTTTCATGGATCAACTGACGACTCTAGTCACTGGCATGGAAGACGAAGCACCTGCATTCCCCAAAAAATTAGTCAAGAATCAGATAGTACGAAAAAAGGAAAAGAGCGTGCACATTAACCATTCCGCTCAAAACAAAGAATCGATTCTATGCACGCCAATATATCTCACAAGTCATTTGAACATCGTGACTGGTTCATACAATTAATTATAAAATATAGGGTCTACACACAAACAAGGAGGACGATTTCACTAGTGAATTAAATTAAAATCGACAATCATAGAGCGAGTGTTGACAATCAACCATTTCAGTGAGGGTGTCTCTAGCACTACTCATGCAGAGAACATCTTCAGATACCTACCACATACAAGTCCATTACCCACTACCAAGAATTTGTTACAGTCTTGACAATAGCAAAGGAAAGAAAAAATCTCTAATACGTAAGTTCCAACTTCAATCACGTCAGGCTTCTCGCGCTATCAGCTAATTAACTTAACGGCGCTCTAGGTTATTCAGAGAAAGACATTTATGAGGAAGAGCAACAAAAAAGGGAAAGGCCGCAAAAATACTTAATCCAATAACTCAGAATGAGACATAGTTCCCGAGGACATATGGAAACTTAAGACAGTAGAATTTATCTTAAAACGATATCAGAGCAAGAGAGTGTGGATGTATCTAGAGACAGATTTCTTGGAGTATTTGGTTCAAACAAGTTCACATCGCCTAACGATTTTTCCTTGATACTGATATCTATCCACATCATATATATCTGGAGTCCATAGCAAGGACCTGTGTTTAATTACTCGTAAAAACTCACAAACATAAGAGTTATCAGTACTAGCTAAGATACGCATGCTAGGACACAAGTCTAATCAATGATGACATGATTATGTCAAATTTGGCTTTGAGCCTTTATCTCTTAGACTTCTAAACAATGATTGGAGAAAAGACTAGGTATACTCGAGATATGGAATCCCCAAGGTTACAATGGCAATACAGATTCTGTGAAGAACTATATGTCTCATGGATACTAAGTGATCATAATATCCAATGTGAAGAGAGAACACTTAATGTATACAGAGTGATCCAAACTGATGCAGAGGAAGGTGTTGCAAAATTGAAGAACTCTGGTGGAAGATGAAGCAGAAACAGAATATGTGACATGGAAGAGTGCAGGGTGGCTGGTGGCACAATGTCAGAAAACACAATAAGAGCAAATGAGATAGTCAGGTCACCAGGACAAGAATCATCTTTGCGATAGGCTTATGAGAAGCTAAAAAGAAAAATAACCTACCATATAATGAATCAAACCATGCAAATACAGAAAAAAAAAAACTATAAACAATAGTTTAATAGAATATACGCATATTTTAGTGAGCAGAAGCTGATTAACTGAATATACTTGGCTGCACTGCAACATATGTGATTTCAGTCCTTGTTCATGGTAATATTCCTTGACAGCTTCAGAAATATTTGACCTTTGGAATACCAATTATTTATATTGAACAGGACGAAGTATGTCTGTATCTTACAATAATGCACCGAAGCATCAGATTCAACTGCATGAAACTATTAAAAAAAAAAAACAAGAAGAAGAAAGAAAGGTAGCAGCTACCAGCTGAGTCGAGCCTATTTAGCTTACAACTTTCGATGCATGAGAAGTTTACTTTTCTATTGCGAAGTAATCTAGGGAAAAGCTCAGAAGCTGCATAATGACTGAAGCACCAGGGCGAAAGGGAAAAGCAGGTAATATCAAAGAATGAATTCATAAGAATCTAGAGACAAACAGAACAAGTGCTGATATGAACTGAAAATGCATTTTCAGAAATACTGTGTTTGGGACGTTTAACCATTTTATCTTAAATAGCACTTGAACAACAATGACACTAGGGCTCTAACGGCCAAATCCAGTATAAAAATGATTTTATCAAACACTCCTTTCCCAAATCTGAAATCATAACCATACAAAAAGATCATTCAACATGTTAACCGAAAGAGAATGGCAACTCATAAAGAAGATACACGGCCTAGGTGGAGGCGCCTCCCAGACCGCCTATAATAGGCATTAACCAGAGTTATCAGATATGCATGGCTCATTACATGCAAAGCTCTTTGGGAAGAGACATTAAATACTTATCTTAAAGTATCGGACTTCGGTATGTTGACAATACATGTGAGTTGTTTGAGTATTAGATGAAGCTGGCTTAAGTGGTGGAAGAAACGGTATGGGATGCCTAGGCGCCTGTTAGCCGCTTGGTCAAACCTTGAGTAATCTTTAAGTGTTTTAGTTGTTAAATCAAAGATTTGGCAAGCCACTCTCCCCTTAAAAAATTTACAGCATAGTAAACAAATTGAAAACACACATTTTTTTGAAGTGAGGTATTTTTATGTTTGCCTGTTAGCACAACGGTTACAACAGAGCTTGATTCTTCATTTCACAACAGCAATCATTATAACTATATTGCAACCACCCAATTGACGTATATTTTACGATTATAAAAAAAATGAAGCGTACCCACATAATCTCGTCAAGTGTAGGGTATGGAAGGACACTTTTGCAAAACAGAATGATGTATGCAACCTTGCATTTATTTTTACATAGAAAGACTATTTCATGATGTCCTCAAATGTCGAATCTTTGATCTCACGATTGAAAAAAAACGACTTACCACTGAGTCAACTCTTCTTGATAATTATTTTATAGTTATATTAAAGGGGTAATGATCTATGTTGTATGCTGCCAACCAACAAACCCTTCTAAAAATACACAAAATCCATTAACAACACGACCGTGAATGGGTAAAACTTTTGTACAATCGGTGTGTTTTTTACTAAAAAAATATGTAGGTTTTTTGCAGTTTTAGTGAGATTACAACAGTCAGTTAGCTACCTCTCGTATCGTAAACAACACGCCCCCTATATTAAATGTGATTTCACAGTTAAGATTCATTAAATGATGCCCTACCTACATTGTATTTGTATTAGTTTACTACATGTATGCTACACAAGTTATTTATAATCATTTTATATGCTTATATTTCAAATAGCTATAGTTGTTAATGATCATTTTATATATCCATGTGGTTTTGTTTTAATTGTGATTTTTTGTTTGCCATTATATGGATGAAGCTTTTTTTTTTTTTTGGTGTAAATAATTAAGATGTTGGTTTTTCATAAAAGAAAAAAAAAAGAAAATTTAACATTTATATGGATGACATCCCACATGCCATATACCACCAGATGGTTTTGTGTATTTAGATATATACTTCTTCTGTCCCATAATACTTATAACAGTTAGACCCGATACGGAAATTTATGTGTATGTTGATTTTTTATGGAATTTAATGAAGAAAGAATATTATTTAGGGATAATGGGGTTATCGTGAGAGAAGATAATGGGTGTATTATAATAAAATATGATTGATGTGATTTTTTTAGATTAAACATTGATTAAAAGAGAAAATATTACAAGTAAATTGAGCCAACTCAAAAGAATTGTATTTCACGAAATAGAGGTATATCTAATGTGCATATTCCTTTTTGGTGATCACATTATTTCATTGATGATGATAAGTTTAAGCAATGAGTCATTTTTTTTCCACTTTGGCAAAACTCTTGTAAGTTAAATGTTAACAAGAATATGCTACTTAGAGAGATTTTCTAAATATAACGACTTTTCAATAATATTTTCAATTAAGATCTAATAATCCCACCTAGGCATCCAATTAGGCGCTCGATCGACCACCTCTCAGCTCCCAATGTCTTCAACATTGGCAATGAATAAGATGGTACATGTAAAAAGTTGGGATGCATGTGGCTGCCGATATCAAAATGAAGAAGGCATAATTACTATTTAATTAAAATACAGTTAATAAATGAAAGTCGCGTAGCATGGATAAGGATTCAATATCTAACCTACTCCGGCCACCTTACCACAAGTGAATCATTTCAATACCATGCACAAGATATTAGAAACTTAATATTACTCTTCCATATTTTGGTGAATACATCAAAAGGCAAACAAATTTGAGTCCTCGAGTGAGATATTACATTGGGCTTCTCCGGATAGTTTGTCTCCCTTCTAGTGACAAGGAAAACAAGCCAATGCCAACAACCTTGTGGAATAATCCCACAACTAAGGCCAGAGCTCCAAACACTAAGCTAAAACACTGCTAAAAGGCAGTTCGAATACGACCAACAATAGATCTGGATGTGGGAATATTCTAGTGTTTAAGACGAAGCCTATGGTTTCTTATGAATCTGCCTCTTTGGTAAAAAAACATTGGGAAATATCTTCAACATTTGAAGCTCTTCCTTTTTTCCATCTTCTCCGGCAAAAATAGCATCTGTGTTTGGAGATTTCAAGGACAAGGCAAAATCCACAACTCCTCCAGCATCGCATCCACAAAAGGCATCACATGAACGCCCCTTAACTATATCAATTCATGAAACCACTAATCTATCACTTTATGTTCTTGTATTGCAATGACTTCAGCTCGATTTTTTTTTCTTTTAACTATTCAAAGCATAACGGATATCTCTCTCCAATGATCTCTCCCCGCCAAAAAAAGGTACACACAGAAATTTAAATCCAGAGAACGTAAAGCGCGCATGTGTGCACACTCCACTAGAAACACAATTCAGCAACCAGTGTGGCTACAATGCTAAAATAGTTCATTTATTGACTCGTCCCTTGTATTTGTGTATATAATCCTTTCTTATATAGTTTTTCTATGCACTTGAAATGATAATTCATGTACTCAGCTTTCACCTCTCATATAAATAATATAAGCACAAAGCCACGGTGTCAGTAATTCTCACCTTCATCTTGCTTTGATTTCTTTTGAGGAGGTTGATCCACATCTTCAGACGAATCACGCTTCCTTTTTCCTTCATCTCCTCCGTCCCCTTTGTCATCTACATCATCTCCTTCATCTTCCTCTACAACAAAGAGGAAAAAGACCTAGTTACTCATTCACGCACCAATTCCAAGTTCTGTATTTTTGTTTCCATTGTTTCCATCGAATCAGTATCACAATCTTTTCTCATAATAGGCACAAACCCAAGTTTCGAAACCCTACTAGGCACAGAGGAAATCAACACTTCGTTGTGATGATAAAAATACAAAAAACTAACAGGCGAAACCCATGTTTCACCTCCTGCAGAACCAAATCAACTAGCTACATGCAAAATTAATTATTTGGGAGTTCCATAGCCCAAAACACCAAAGACTAACGGGTGAAACCCTATCAAGTATCAGAAAATTTGTAAAAAATTATCAATCCACAAATGCTAAACCTCCGCCGTCCACAAGGAAGTGCAACTTGTCATTCATCCACCCCAACCGTAATGTCTGCCCCTCCTCAAGATTTCTAGACCGAAGCACATGGCTCCAACTTATAATGGAGAACCTATGCTCGCGATCTACTAAGGTCAAAAGGTGCTCAGTACGAAGCTCATCATCTACCACCCATATATTTTCCCTACGGTCTGCATTGAGTCTAGTCCTCAATTGTGCGTTCATGTAGGGCAGGATGTGCTCTTCGACAGGACGGCGAGGCAAAACGAGTTGGGAAGTTGTGAGATCGGATCTTGTAAGAACTTTCGTAACTGGATAGTGTTCTATGGATGGAATATTCAAATCAAAGGGTCTCTTCATGGTGAAAATTGAAGAGAGAAGAAACCAAAAAAACTGTACTGTACTACTGTGGTGATTCTGTCAAAGGAAAAAATCTCTTCTCTGTGAGGAACAACCCAACTAACAAACTCCCACTGATTTCTTTTGTTGTGGAGATTATTGAACAGCTTGAAAGTAAATTTCTTACCATATCTGGATCCAGCTAGTTTTCTCTCATCGCTTGCAAATAAGATACCTTATTAATAGGTTGTAAAAAAGTTAGCAAGCCTGGACTGGGAATAAGTTACAAGTCCTTCAAACTCACTACGGCAACTCCATAATCAACCAATTTCCACAAACAAGACGTAGGTATCTTCAGATTCTAAGGGAAAAAACACTGCAAGCCATGATTGCATGGACTTGAATCCCATGAGAACTGAACGAGCCAAAAATACATTAACAGCAGGAAACTAGTTCTCATTCTTAGCAGCTAAAAACTACCTTATTCTAATATTTCTTGGGGACTGATGTACCTTCTAATGTTGGCATCTAAGCCAACAAACATAGAATCTCCAACAATTTTATTCGCTTTATAGACATACAAGGTTACTCCATCCAAGTCGACAGACATAAAATCTCCAATGAACAAACAAGCTCATGCTATATATCATCGCACAGTAAAGTAAAGATTTTCTCATAATCAAATCATTGTTAACTGATTAAATAATTTCCGTATAAGATGCTACCACACCGCTGTCTGTCCCTACATAAATCCCATGACCGTTCATTCTAGTAATAGGTTTGCCACGTGGATTGTGATCTCTTCTCCAACACTGAAGATTAGTCTTCGAGACTCAGCGAAGGCACATCTTGTGGTTGATAAGACACTACCAAAACTCCAAGTATCATAAAATGCAGGACTCTTTGTCTAAAACCAGAAAGGATCAACAAGAGCTATGTTAAAACTAGAAACAGCACGGAAAAACGTATACTTGTTGCCAGTTTCCACCACTAATGCAGGCCATTGCTTCATTTCAAATTGTCCGATACTGCATATAATTTCCAAAACGTTCTACACTTTGCAAAACTCGATGATTACCACAAAATTTCCTACCGTGATTAAACACTCTCGTGCTATAAATTAACATTGATCGCCATCTCGGCATAAGAGGGCATCACCGCCTCCACATTGTAGAATAACAACTAAGTTCTAAAAAAGCCGAAAATTTATGGCTGCATAAAGTATGATTCAACTAGGCATCGAATAACAATAGTCATAATCATCTACTAATTTTTTTCACAAAATACAAGTATACAACAAATTAAAATTATTTCCTCAAATTTTCTCAATCAAATAAAACATAAGCAACAAAATAATTAACTTTCCAGAAAATCATTAGCTGTTCACAACAAGGATTAATCCAGATACAATGTAACCGATACATCAAAATCAACACCAAGCAGATACACAATGCACACTGCACAGTTCATGAACCCTGATCCCATTAATTAATCCAGAAACAGATATTTCAGATACAATTAAAAAAAACAATACACGTAAAAAAAACAATACACATAAAAAAACATGTCCAGATTCGTTGAATTTGAAACAGATGAGAAATTTGATCAGCTAACGAAAAATCGGATGAAAAATTCATACCATATCTGATGCGATTTGATCGAGTGATGTTGTCAGGAATCGGAGACCGTCGGATTTGGATCGGAGAGGCGATTCCACGTGTGTGAATCTTGTTTTTCCATTTTACGGTTCCCTCTTCGTTGATTCAGAAACTACGTTGTAATCGTAAAATCTTGATGACGAATAATAACTTGATGATGGTTACGCTAGGATAATTTCATGGTTAAAATCTCACAGCTGCTTCGATCCAAGCATAAAATAATTTATGTATGATTTTATTGAGTCTTGAATTAAAATTGATTGTATTTATATAAGTCGACATTATCTAATATAGAATTCTAAATCAATCAATTATAATCAATTATTACGTAATAATTTTGATCATCGATCTTATCTATACACGTCGAAATTTATATACGACTCATCTGAAGATATGGAAAATCTTTTTTCTCATCCTTGATGCTGATACAAAACCTAGCTACTTGTTCCTAATCATTCATATTTACTATTCTATTTAGGGAAGATTTTGTTTTCAAAATTAGTGATTTTTTTTTTATACAAGATTCACACCATTTTTAATTTATGAAAGAATCATAAAGATATGATTAATTTACAACATCTATGATTTGCAACCCAAACAATTTTCTGTTTTGTTCAGTAGAGAAAAGATTTTACTTTCCAGAACCAAATACCCAATCTAAATATCCATAAATAATAATGTTTCTATCCTTGGCTCTCAAGGAAAACTTGTTCCGTCATTTTATATAACACGGACTTGTCTTGTACCCTTTCTTCCTCGTATCCTGTCAACACAACAACGAGAACGGAATTTTCTGCCATAGAGGCTGCTCGGAATCATCAATGGTAGACAGCTCGGAATCATCGATGGTAGACAGCTCGGAATCATGGACTGCAGACAGCCCAAATTGCGTGACAAACAGCATAGCAATAATATGGTGCTCTTATTGCCAGAGATACTTGCCAGGAGATCGTCGTGCTGCTTTCATGTAAGATAACCCTTTTCTCTAACTCGCACTAATATGATCGTACTTGGTACCGAAAACAGTGTTTGTTGTTGCCCATATGCATAGGGATTAGTTGCTGAGCTATAAAATCCATTCTGTGTATTGCAGATGCTGTTCTGGGTGTGGGAAGGTGATTGCCGACGTGATTCCAATGAATAAAAAGCCAACATCCAAGAAGAAGAAGAAACGAGCATCACCTTCAACAGTCACCTTCGACTTGCAGCCTAACCAAGCAGTTGAAGACTTGGAAAATCGTTCCGAGAAGCAGGCATCATCTTCAAGCGATCACTCAAACGTGCAGCAAAAGAAAATGCGACCATCACCTCCAATTGGTCCCTCGAACGAACAACCAAAGCAAGCTCTGAATGACACCAGAGTACAGTCTTTGGATTAACAACCAAGTTACTAAATCAATCCCTATTGTTTCTTCTTTTGTTTGGAGGATTCACTTCAATATACTCTATCCAAGTTGCAAAAAGAAGCGGCATTTGTATATTTCATTCGGCCAACTTGACTGCTATGGTGATATCCAATAATCCATAACTTCTATGAAAACAATCTTGATTGCAATATTAAACTCGTAAAACTAATCCCACCGGACTTTTCTGGTATCTTACCACTGCACACAACTGAAGGTACAGTTACACCTGATAACATGTTCATCTACAATAGGCTTCACCGTCTTGAGATCTTCGACCAGAGGACGACCAAGAAGAGACAAAGGAGTGCGAAGAGAACCACATGGAGAATGTGATTTGACCCACTCTTGATGACACTCCTGCTTAGTCTTCTCATGTTGCTCTTCATTCCCGCTTGAGCTTTCATAACAGTCATTTGCTGTCCAATTCACATCACAACATCACAGAGGAACTCAGAAACAGGATTTACTTCATCTCCAGCAGAAAACAAAAACATCAAGAATTGAGTTGGCACCATACCAATTGATTCATGAACTCATTCTGGAATTTCGCCTCTGTTTCTATTTCTTGAGCCACCTGCATTTTACGATCACATCTCAGATAAAAATTCAAATAACACTGATGAAAATAAAAAGGAAAAACCAAGCATTATCTGAAGATTACGGCTCTGAGTAGTCGAACTTTATTTCGCAGGCCTGTAATTTCATCATCAAGGTCTCCTTGCATTGGATCAATGCGCAATTGTATCTCATCTGTTCCAGCGCTTTGTCTCGTGCTGAAACCATCAGTACACAGAAAAGAAAAATACACTCCATAGTCGAATGATAGGCCCAACGGGATTGCAGTGTGTCCCAAACTTATTAAAGTGGCTGATCCATCAACACAAAGTTTTCATTATATTAAATAGGACGATAGGCATGGAAATGATACAGAAGGTGTTATCAATCAGAATGTACCTAGATCTATATGCAGAAGCACCGGCTCGCTTTGCCATTCTCACTCGAACTGAGCAGGAGGATATTGAAAGTTGGGTTTCAGTTGAACGAAAGATTTGCAGACAGTAAACCTTTGAACAGGACTTGGTTGGCCGGGGAGAAACCAATTTTGCGGTATATCCCAGCAAAGTTAACTCCCTATGACGTTTACTTTCAAATCATTAATCCTGCAGGAAAAAAGAGACAACATAATTTAGCACCACGTATGTTGCAGCGGCCTGCTAAGAAAGGTTGACTCGGTGATAAATAATCATCCACCTAACCATATGATCTAAGGGTTCAATGTCTTTGAGGACATTAAGAAACAATATCTCGATTTAAAGTAGCCTACTACTCACTTGCAAAGCAAAGTCCAGCAAATATTAAGCTTTCATCAATCTTTACAACAAGAAACCAAACAATTACACATCGTATCTAATTCACACCATGGATACGACTGCACTATTCTCGAGAATTCCTGCAATTCTCATACAACACTTCATGTCAACATCTCATAATCACAACATCAACAAACCAAGAAAGCTAGAATCAAACCCTTCATGATCAACCCATCCAAGGATTCAACACAAACGAACTCACTCCTCGAAAACCCCGAATCAGACACAAACCCTAATCGAAATCAAATGCATAAAAATCGAATGGCACAAATACGGGAAATTATTACCTGCTGATTTCGATGATCAATTGAAATCGAAGTCGATGAATGACAGGGAAAATGAAAGGGAGAGACTTTGGGCGTTCGGTTGAAACAACGTTGAAAAAAACGCCACCGTATCCGACGGTGGATACGAGTGGCTTGACGTCATCGAAGTGCTGTGAGCCGTCAGATTCGCTACATATGGCAGTATTTTTACAAAATTTCATTTTATAACATGAATGATGGATAAATTGTTACAAAATATAAATTGACATTTATTTCAACATTAGTAGAAGGTCAAAATATTTTCAACACTTATGAGGAGGAGGAAATACTATTCCTTAAATGGATTTAATTGATAGTCGTCCTATATTGCTGAATATGAATTTGGGATAAATCAACCATGCACATGTTGATAGTTAGTATTCTGTTCGTCCCGAACTATATACATCATTTTGAAAATCATATGTATCGAGTTTTAGTTTGATTTGTGTCGTGAGATAATTAAACATCATTTTTTGAAAAATTATCATGAAACATTAATTATAATTTTCTTACGTTATTAAGACGACAAACGAAATTCGTCAAAATACGTGTTGAAAATTACAATGATTGAAAGTGTTGTATTTAATATGGATAAATAGAGTATTATTATTTGGCTACATAGAAATGCTTTGTGTCGCATTTAAATAAGTATAATAAGGTACAAATGAATTATGCAAGAGATAGAAAGATACCATCAGTTCATCTTTTATTATCAATCGACCAACCTCACAAGAAACTCAAAGCAACAAAAAATCAAAAGATTACAACCAAACAACTACTACTACGGAGTATTACATACAAGCATAGAAGCCAAAAGAATAAATGTATGGTGCTCTACAACAATGAATGTGAGTTGATAAATATATTCTACCAATCAAATTCCCCTTATATTCCAATATCATGACAGCATCGATAGAAAAAGAGTCGCAGTTGCCGTGCCAACGAGCAGCGCAATGCTTAGAACTCCAGCTGTTGGTCCGCTCGCACTTGATGAACTATCTGGAGTATTCTCACCAGCTGTAAGATTCAAAACAGATCATTAGGATCTATATACATAAACTTGACGAACTTTGAACATGTATAACGCTGGTTCTATGTACTGATTCGAGATAAACGGTTTCTATAGTGATAAAGAACAAAATTACTCCAGTATTTGTTTGTGTTGAGCTAACCAATAATAATATGTTCATGACAACACCCATTTCATAAGTATCATGCGACAAAGAGAGCTTTACGAAGATAAGAGTTGTTGTATCAAGAGACGGAGGGAGTAAGTAACAGGAATTCAGACCGCACCTAAGCAAGTGACATCCACGGTCTTGAAGGCAAAATCAGAACTCACTGGCAACCCACAAGCTGTCGTCAGATTCCGAACCCGGTTATCATCATACCCTGTCCCGGGCGAGATGAAGAAAGCACAGAGGCAGGTGGCGTAGGCGTCGTTGTTCACCCATCCTCTCAGTTCTGAGCAGCACTGATCAGTAGGTGTCGGCTCAGTGCTCCCTTGCTTGATGTAAAGCGCGCAATATCCCGCTGCCTGGTTCGCCAACCCCGTGCAGTCTAGTGGTGATAAAGGGGATGCCACAGGGGGGGACGAAGACCTGGCAGATTGTGATGTGTGTGTAAGAGTTGCGAGAATGAGAATCGTGATAAGGTGAGTGATCGACATGGCGGGTTATGTGTTGGAAATTGTTTGTGTAATGGAATTTTTCTTGGATTTGTTTGATTTGATTTGTGAGAAGATGATCACTGGTGATTTGTATTTATAGGGAGATCGATATTGTGTTCCATTGATAGGATTTTTATTGTTTGGTTTTGAACGGGTGAAGCTTGGAAGCCAAGACTAAGTAAAGAAATGTAGCTTGTTCAACGTTTTTTCTTCAAGAGTTTGGTCTTTTCGTTTGAGACTTGGTCCAGTACCTTTATCTGTTACCTGTTCTGTACTAGGTTTTGTGCAGAGGAATTAGTTTGAAGGATATTATATATGTTGTCTGACTATGCGGCAGGTTGAATTCGTCTAGTCGATGGAGTGCCTGGTGAACCGGTTGGAATTTTCCTCACAATAACCTGGAACTGACAAATGTTAAAAGATTATAAGAGACCTTATGCGCCTATCTGTTAGTGGTTTGACGAGTTATAAATTTTTTCCCCAATCCATGTCTTCAGATGTGTATTTGTTGTAAATGTTGAAAGTGTATGGTACGATACCCAATCTGGTATGGCAAACAAGAATAGTCCAGAAGATGAGAAGCTTATTGCATATTGGTCCTGAAAAACAGCAATGCTTTCCTAGAACTTCTGTTTCATTTTCATAGATTCTCAAGGTATATGCCAACTTGCCAGGCCTAGTCTATATGAGATAGATAGCTAGTTTGCAAAAACGATTTCCAAAACGATCATACATTGGGTGACTGTCCATAATATGCGATAAAAAAAAAAGATTAATTTAATGATAAATAATCTTTTTTTATAATTATGAAAACAGTAATAAGACATCTCGCGAAAACAACATCAAAAAATAATTTTTTTCTTTTTAATATATAAGAGGGCTTAGATTACATATCTTTAGCCCTTCCTATATCTTGCATTTGCGAGATTATGAGGTTGTGTTCAATTAACTACCAAACGCATTGGCCTCCACATAGATTTCAGGGCATTTGCTGTAAAAGCATGTCCAGACGTTAACCTCCATCCTATGAACTTGGCTCAAGTCGATTTTTTATTTTTATTTTCTGTTTCATCTTAATACAGTATTTAAGATTTTTTTTAAAAAAAATCAATTCATTTTTATAAGGTGATTTCGACTTTCATAAATGATTACGATTTTCATAGTTTATAAGTACTAATGAATTACAAATGAATAACATAACATATTAAAAAATAACGACAGTTCATTTTATTATTAACCTCAATAAGTTTCACTTGATGCTCAAAGTAACAAAGAACCAAAAAATTACAACCACACAACTACAAAAATTGTATTCCATACACGCATATATGAGAGAAAGAATGAAGGTATGATATACAGCAAAGAAAGTGAGATGATACAAATATTCTATAAATCAAATTCCCTAAACATTTCAGTATCCTGACAGCATCGATAGAAGAAGAGTTGCAGTTGCCGTGCCAACGAACAACGCCATGCCAAAAACTCCAGTTGTTCGTCCGCTCGCACTTGACGAATTATCTGACACAGTCTCGCCCGCTGCAAGATTCATAACAAATTAGTGACGATATAAATAGACTTGACGAACTTTTAACATGTATGTGACACAAGTTTTAAATTGCTCAATGACGATAAACTTGCACTATGCTTATATAGTAATGACTGTAATTTCATAAGCAACGTACCAACGCATACGACATCGGAGGTCTGAAAGGCAACACCAGAATTCACTCTCAGCCCACAGGCGGCCGACAAATTTAGAACTCGGTTTGCATCAAACCCTGTCCCGAAATTTTGCGGCAACAGGAAGAATTCACAGAGGCAGACGCCCTCGCTGTTCACCAATCCTCTTAGTTCGGAGCAGCACTGGTTGCTCGGCGTTGCCACAGTGCTCCCGTTATTGATGTAAGGGACGCAATCCGCTGCCTGCTTCACCAACGTCGAGCAGTCTGATGATGATGCAGGGGATGAGGCTGGGGACGGAGACCTGGCTGATTGTGATGTGTGTGTAAGAGTAGTGAGGACGAAAATGGTGATGATAAGGCGAGTGATCGACATTGCAGGTTATTTGATGAAAGTTGTTTGCGTTGTGTATTGATTTTAGATTTGTTTAATTCGTGAGGAAGTGATTATTGAATTGTGTATGCGTTGTGTTTATAATGGAGAATTGGCTATCTTGTGGTTGAATTGTAAGGGTTTTCGTGGGTTACGTTTTTTTATAAACTGTTCTTTCTTCTAATCATATAATCATGAATTCAAGTTAGATATTTACTGAACGGATAAAAAAAATCTTTCTATTAAGGTTGCTCGATCTATCAACCTCCAAGACTTGACAGGATTATGTTGGTTGATTGTTTTTTATTGGTTGTCATTGATCAGTCAAATGAGCAATGGCATAGAGCTTCAAATGAATTTTGGGCCGAGGTCCTATAAGCCTGAAAGATAAACAAGCCCAGTCCATTGATCTTGGCCCGAACCACATCAGGTCCAAGAATGCAGCCCGCCGAGCTTCAACCTAACCTTTTACCGTAAATCCGCAGTTGATTTTTTTTATATATTTGATCTCGCAATTGACTGACAAAACAAAGCTGTCTGATCTCCGCGTCGAGCGAGTGACTGTCACTGGGGACTGGTCGATGACATCTGGAGTTACCTGACGATGGGTTGAATGGCGTCGATTCGGGCCAAACTGCAAATCTCCACCGATGATATGTATCAAATGTTAGCATGTTCATGTGAGCAAAATCTGGAGTATCTAATGCTGATTACCATACTGCATTCTCTGGTCATTAGATTGGCGGCAACGTGACGATAAAACTTTGTATAAAGATTTCAAAATGGTTTGATTTGCTGGTGAAAGTGTTGTCAGAATGCCTTGATGGGATGGATTTCCAGCATCTGTCTGCTTGATCAGAAGATTATGTGCTTGTCAAAATGCCTTGATGGGATGGATTTCCAGCACCTGTCTGCTTGATCAGAAGATTATGTGCTTCTGTTGATATCATTTGCACTTTATCACCTTTGATACATCACATGGTCAGTTCATTGTTCTGTCATTGACTCACACCAGCATCTTTTTATGCTTTAAAACAGTATTCCTAACTGAATTCAAATCTATGTCAAACCCAACTTCTCGGACTGAGTCGATCTGTTAGTTGTAATGTATTATTCGTTGTGCATTCAAGGATAGCTACTATTGAGTTTTTGGATGATGAAAAAGATTCATCTGTACTAGTTTGTAGTGAATAAAAATTTCCATTATATTGCATCATCAATATTCAACAAGTGGCGGTTTGTTTAGGTTGTTAAAAAATATTTATGAATAATTTTATTCTTAAAGGATATTTGTGAGTAATTTTACCTACATCAATCATGGATAAAAAAAAAAGAGATATATATGAATAAATTATGATCCAATCTGATTAAGTTTTTAGGTTAAAAATTAGACTTAATTTATATATATATCTTATTGAAGCCCGATTTGTGACGTGGGTTTTTTCCTTTGGCTCTCCCCGAATCCTAACTTTGGCATGGAAAGCACTGCCCACCTTGTTTTACAGCAAAGTTCGGTGATCAAAATGATGGTGTGAGGCAACTTCTGGTGAAACTCAGCATGTTCTTGTGTTCAGCATAGTTGGCGAAACAAATGCACATGATCAACACCGAACCGTTACCAAGAACAAAAATTTAACTTCTAATTAGTGTTGTTCAACACTGCCACTTGTTTGGACTAAGAAGTAATCCATGTGTTTAGGTGCAAATCTTGCAACAATGTCAAATCTTTTATCTCGTTTCCTAAATCGATGATGGCTGAATCGCCTAATCGCATCCACAATACCAGCCACTATTTGCTCTTCTGCCTCTTGTTCTAGCTAGACAATGAGAAAATCTGCTACAAAGAGAAAAATACTTATGTTTTCAACATATATATCGCTTTCACAGTTGCTTAGTCTGAAAAGGGTATAAGAGAATAAACCAGAAAAGGGGATGAGTAAAAATTTGGACTTGGCTTCATCGAAACGTTCTCATTGGTTATGACACAGAAATGGACTTGGCTTCCTCGGAGTATATTGCCATAACACGGGAAACTTCAAGGCATTGTGCCGGATAACATGAGTAAAGACTTCTAGAAAATAATGATCGGTTTGAATTGACTAGAACTCGATATAAAACTATTCATTTTCTTCCGAATATATTTCTTTAATATAAAATAGACGATGCATAAGTTTATAAGATTTATGTTTCATACGAGTTTTCCCAACTGGATGTGTCGAAGGGCTAAAACCCAACCGTTTGTCACAGTTATCTTGTTTTGGCGATCCAAATGTGATGAAAGTATGAAACCATGCACATTGCCCACACCTTGTACAACGCCGCTTGACATATGCGCATGCCGACAACATTATCCAAAATATACTGCACCAAAAATCGAATATCTCTATTGTCACAATTTCTTTTCAATATCTCTGAACACAGGAACATAGAAACATCGCTAATGATAACAATAATGACGATCTCAAAAATATCAATGACAATAATTCCACTTCCAACGCCACCGCCGACACCGCAAATTCAACTTCACCGGCCACCGCGGTCACCGAATCACACATCGTCTCCACTTGCCTAAATCTCCTCACCTCAACCCAGTTACCATCACTTTCCCAATTTGCCCCTCCTATTGACGTCATCGCCAATTCCCGAATTCTCTCTTCTGCGGCCGCCGGAGAAACCCCACACTCGCCGGAATCCGGCAAATAATACTCTCTTTGCTCTGTTTCCTCATCTTCGTCATCTGAGATCGCGTGATCGAAGAAACCGAGCACACTTCGTGGTGTGGCCTCATCGTGGGCAATCCTGATCGGCCCAATAGATGACAAGAACGAGTGGCGGAGGAGCTGATCGCAGCTCCACCGCTCCCCGGGCACCCTCCTCAGACACTTCTCCACAAAATCCCGGCCCGATTCGGACAATTGGGCCGGGACTTTGGGAGTCTCGTCCGAGTACCCGATCCGAAGTAGGGTCCCGGGCCCCTCGTCGTCCCATGCAGGCTCCCCGATGATCATCTCGATCACCGTGCAGCCCAGGGACCAGACGTCCGATTCTGATCCCTGTGACTCGCACTGGATCACCTCCGGGGCCATCCACAGTGGACTGCCCCGAGGGGCTATCTTCGTCTTCATCTTCTGATCCTTCGGGACTCGTTTGGCAGACCCAAAGTCTACCAGCTTGGCGAGTCCCGGGGTGGGGCCTAACAGGACGTTTTTTGCTTTGACGTCACAGTGTACGATGTTGTTCGAATGGAGGTATCGTAATGCGGAGACGAGGCACCAGGTGTAGTGTTTCAGACTCTGCTCGTCGATGATCGTAGCCAATTTGCTGCAGTCGCTGTCCTGGAGGTACTCCAGGTGGAGATTCCGGTACAAGGTGGAACCCTCAATCGTTACATCGTCGTTGTAGTACTCGACGATGTAAGGGGACGAAAGCGATCTAAGCATCGAAATCTCGTTCTCCAGCGCCTCGAGCTGGACCGGGGATGAATTCATGTCGACTGACTTGACGGCGAAGACCCTGTTGTTGGTTTTGTCGATGCCGAGGCTGACGGTGCCAAACGAGCCTTTTCCGATAGCATTCCGTCTGACCCATGTGGATTTTTCCGTCATCTGCGAGGTGAAGCCGGGGGCTGTTTCGTTTCTCATGTTCTGTTTTTTGCTCTGTTTTGGGTTCAATGTGTTTTGTGTGGGAGTTTGCTTCGTGTGTTGTGTTTCGAGCGACTTTTTGGTGGCTGAGAAAAATAACAAAATGAAGTTCTGTTTTGTTTTCTGAGTCTATTGAAATAAATGTGTTTGGTTGTGAAAAGTTTTTGAGAGAATGGGATGTGATGGGGAGATTGTGATCCAACAAGAGGGGGTGAGATTGTGATGGAGATCTTGGCCATTTCTTGGATTGTATCTCATGGGGTGACGTTTGGGTACGTTTGTGAGATAGTTTTGGGATATTTCGGGTTGGAAAAGATGAAACTAGTCGAGTTAAAGTTAGGTCAGTCGTGACGATAGAGGTCGAGTGTGGAAGAGTTGATTGCCGATATCAGTTACTGATCTTATGATCTCAATGTCAATGATATCAGTTACTCATATCAGATCTCAAAAATGCTTGACTCACTTTTTAAGATGTTAAGCGTGAGTCACTACAGTCTCATATCTCAATCAACAAAGTTACTCCGATTAAGCTCAGTAGATTACGAATAACTATACACGCGTGATAGAGTTGCACTTATGCAATAATGAAATATTTATTCATCGATTGATAGGTACAAAATTATCTTCAGATATGAAGAATAGTTGCGCGATCAATATTGCAATTCACTAGCGTGTTGTGGGACCAACTAGTGATTGATCTAGGAGACTAGATCTCAAGCAACAATTTTTACGCTCATGGGAGATTCGACATACTAGTATTTATTATAACCCTCGTTGTTATATTAGGTAGCTTAATTAGGCTTTTTTCTGTAATTAATCTGTACTTGATATGGCTGCGCCTATGATTAACACCAACTAATATACATTAAATGAGAGTTTGGTGATTTTAAGGGACCATTAGTGAGTCTAGATCTTCTTAATACTCGTGGACATCGTTGGACCGAGTAAACATTAGAGGAACATTATTCGGATACAACACATTCTAATTGTGATCATTGAACGATTTGCAAATTTTATTAACCAGAGGTTTCAATAGAATAAACTAAGAGTTTAATTCCAAAAATGATTAGTTAGAATCGCCGTGGTAACGAATCGGCGATCACATCTCTGTTGATTGTTACCAAGATCATGCGAGAAATAAGTGGAAATATGATTCATTCGTAAATGTGGAAAGCGAGCTACTTCTTAATACAGATAACCAATATTGTACGATGCTATCAAGATATCATTATCTTCATAAGGGCTATTAGTAAACCAATTATGATTTCATAAATTATTCTGAGATCACTATATACAAAAGGTATTAATGCCAAAATTACAATTTATAATCAACGTCGGCCTTCTGTTATGGAGTTTTAATTTTTGAAAATACAAAAGGATACACTCAAGCTACGCGTATCCACGACTCCGTATAGTACAATACTGAGACCACTGTGCAGCGATACTTATACATTATAGCTATATATAGACTAGCTTGAAGTTAGCTAACGAACTCATCTTGATGTAACGTAACATGTGTTGATATAAACACTCGTTTACTATTGTCCTTTCTTTCTTTTTTTTCTAAGTATTGGGGGAAAGAATACCCTCTCTAAATACGACTAGCTCACGTAATGCTTTAATTAGACGACGGTGTCTTTTTTTACACAAGACTTTAATATTGTTATAAAGCACGATATATCATAAGGAAATATTGAAAAAGAGTGTTCCAACGAATTCTTTCATGAAAAAGTTACCACTACATTTGAATTAGATTTTATAGATCTCGTTTTTCTCGATTCATTGTTAACGAAGATTAGGCCCGATGTAGATGGATGCCACCGTGGCAAGTGGGGCCCGCATCATGAGCCGGCAAAGCAAGTAGAGAAGTGGCGGTGGGCCGTGGGACCCATGCACGAGGTGGATGATATGGCGCTCAAAAAATGAGAGCGGCGAAAGTGAGGAGTGGTGGGGGAGTGGGCGGCGGTGGGCGGCGTAGTAAAAAGTGGGTCCCAATAAAGAGATCGAAAACGTAACTGGATTTTTGGCTGGCTAGTGGCTAGTGCTTCGGTGTGTCTTCTGTTTTTTTTGACGTGCGCCTGGTTGCCACCAAATAAAACTAGGGAGAGGGTTTATCCATTTTTCTCCGGACGAAAATGATATAACTCCCTCCATCCCATCAATTTGTACAGCGTTTTGATTTTTCAGCCATTCTAAAAACAAAATTTGATTAGTGTGATATGATTATTTGAGATACTTTTTCATAAATTTATCGTGAAAGTTGAATAATTATTTAAATCACATACACTAATTGTTTATATGATGTCGGACGATTAAACTTTTTTTGATATGAAAATAAAATTTTATCTTCATGTGTATAGAATACTGAAAAATATATAAACATTATAAAATCATGTAACGAGATAGTATAATTAATATTTAAATAAATTCACTGGAAAAGTGATGGGGCTATACATTATTCGTGATCGAATATCATTTTCAATAAATCTATTGTCAAATTAATAATTTTTTTAAATTTATTAGTAAAAATTGGATCAAACTAGAATTTTTTTTATATACTCCCTTCATTTTATGAAAAATACAACAATTTGATTATGCACATATGTCGAGGTGAGCACTTATGATAATTTTTGATATTATGATAATTTTTATTGCGTAGTATAACCTGAATTAAAAAAATTATTTTCGTATTATATAATGATAAATTAAAATTTGTCAAAATGCAAAACGAATAATATCACAAATCAAAATATTATATTCCCTCCATCGTGCGAAAAAACGCAACGGATTTATTTTGTACGCATGTCGATGTCAAGTTTGACACACGTATAACAACGCTGAAACGTAATTTTTTGTAAATTTATCGTGAAATATCAATTATTGTTTAAGTTATATATTTTAATTTAATATATGTTATGAGAGGATCAGATATAATTTGATATAAAAACGAAATTGATATTTATATATATAATAAAATGACATATATATATATATCGTATTTTTTGTGCGTTGGTTTGAAATATTTCCTGTGGAACAGAGAGGATATAACGCAAATTTAATGAATTGAGAAGTGCACAAGTTGTTGGAAACTGAAAATAGGGGATAACTGTTTCAATATGGAACCCACTCCACCACCATATCTTATATGATATGCTCCAGCACACCCATCTCTATCTTATTTGGACACCAACCGCGCATAAAAAGGCAGCAATTGATCAACATTTCAACTTTTTATGCAGTTGAACAAGTAGCCCAACAAGCAGTGCAGAGTGCAGAGTGCAGAGTGCAGAGTGCAGTGTTCCAAGGCTTCTTTGATCTCATAGGGGACCGTGCCACACCACACTTTTTATAGATATATGGATATACTTTTCTTCATCAAGTGACAAACAAAGGCTTGTGAACCCCCCAACATCCCATATGTTTCTCGAGCACTTGGTTCCACTAGTTGGTTCACTTCACTTCACTTCAGCTGTTGCGGCTCGATGCTGATACATGTCATATGGAACAAGTGAGGTTCATTTTTCGATAAAGTTTTATCACGATATATTTGAATCAAATTTGACATTTTACATCTTGAGTTCAAATCCAATAATGATTCTGTGATCATGCTTATAATTTTGGGTTGTGCATTTTTTTAAGCCGAGTTAGGATCAGAAACATTCAAAGATTCTTGGATTAGAACACATTTAATGTCAGCGATGATGATTCAAATATGTATGTAGTCGAAAATATGTGTGAATTAGTTTTTCATGTGACAAAAAACGTTATTAGAACTCAGTCTCGTTCAATCATCAGTTTCTTGAAACTTTGAAATATAAAATCAATTTCTACCACCAAGCCATATGGACAAGTTGTAAATTTTACATATGAATCATCAAAATTAGAACCAAAGGAAACATGGAAACATCAAAACATGCTTCACATGCACTTTGCATGTCACTATACATAATTTTTGCAAAGACATACAAAACATTGAAGTTAAAGAAAAGGGGGATCGTGTTCTTGTTGATGTTTTTTGACTTTACACCTTGTAACAGCTTGCTAGTGTAGAAAATATGCAAATGAATAAGACCCTTTAATGCAAAAGGGACATAAGAAAGATGCAAAGAAATTAATGCTTGGGATCATATATATGGTCTTTTATATTTAGACAAGCATGGTAGCGTTCATATGTTTGGGATACATGTCTTGGGATCAATCAATGGAGCTCAACTGGCCACCACATTCCACATAACTAGCAAGCTTAGTATTTCATGAACTACAAATAAAAATTAAGATTTGGTTGTATCACATATTAAACTACACAGAAGCTATATATAGATTTGGATGTCTTTAGGAGGCGATGAATCTCTAATCACATAACTCGGATAAGATTGTTCACCATTAAGATAATCTTTACTAACGAACCCTTGATCACGTGAGCTAACTTGGCCTTATTGATGATCACTTCATCACTAAGCCAATTCTTACTTACGACCACTTGAGTCGTAAATAATTCTTAATATGCATAAAAATATAAAACTTTTGATTATATTATCTCAAGTTATTTGTCATTGACGTAACTGTAGTTGAAAACCGTATGATGTGTGGGTGAGATAAAAAAAACAGGGGAACATGAGTTGGGTCGGACGATGCGGAGTGGATGTCTGCAACCAAAGAGACAAATGACTCGATTTCTCACATTTCACTCATTCTCCAGAATATAAAGAGGACATGATCTGATCTTGCCAATTTTGTTGTTGTGTGGACATGCGAAATGCGGTCCTCGCTGCCTTGATTTCATCGTGAGTTTGCTCCTTCCCACTTTCTTTTCCAACTCGCATGACCCAACATTCAATTATCGTTCATTTTGCATCAAGTTGGTCCATTCTCGAAGAAATGGTTCGGCACGATACTTAAATATTAATCCCTTTGTTTAAATTTATTTATCATTTGAAAAGTAAAATAGAGTTTGAAATTATCTGTTCTGAGAGATAATCTAGGTAAAAATTAAACTTTCTTATCAATATTCCCATGAATTTATTGTTTTTTTATTTTTTTGACTGATTCATTGTAATCACTACTTTTTTATATCATTAATAAAGATAAAAATAAAATTTTCTTATGTCATTAATTAAGATTTCCTAATTTGTATGCTTTGGTTTGAACGTCAGATTAGTTAGAATAGAGAGATTATTAAACTCAAATATCAATTTCGTGAAAAACTATGCAATAGATCATATATAGTACTTTTTTCAATCAGATTAATCGCTTATGATCAAATTTCTTATTGGGTTTGAGCATTGATATTGAGTGCTTTGGCTACAAATTTCATATAGTGAAACAAGTGATCCAACAGAGTTATTTGATAATTTTCTATCTCATAATAAATACAACTTCGTATAATAATTATATTATTCATTATCTATTTTGAAACTTAATTTTTTATTGTTAAAAATATGATATGAATTTTATTTTGACTTAACATTATATAAGTGATTTAAACTATTCTTGATGTTTTACGATAAATTTTAAAAATAACACTGTTTGATTGTTTCGTGTATCATTTATAACGCGAACAAACGTTACATTGTTATAGGACGAAAACAATACTTGATAAGATCGAAGGAAAAACCATATCTATCAATACAAAACAGTGTCTTTCATAAACGCTCCATTCCAAAATGACAGCGGATGTTAACGAGCCAACATCAACTTCATGGAAATGTAGGATAGAGATCCTTATTTTATAGGGAATGGCCATGTACACATGAGATTCCCAAGTAATTGGTGATGTCCCACTTTGACCTCACAGAAAGTGATGTTGTCAACCATATTGTTATTGGCCAGCTCAAAGTCAATCTACAACATTCATTTGTTTATATGAAGTCAAAATTGATGATTTGGTTTGAATGGGAACAACGAACCATAATGTCAAAGGGCCAAAAAATCTCAAAAAGTCAACCTCAAGTGCAAATGGGTAGTTTTGGATTTCCACCTACTCAAAATATCTTTCATATGTTAGGGCAAGTAATTGGTTTGTGTTTATCAGAAAATCCAGAAACGATTCATTATTTCTTGTGATGATGATCACAATATCTATGTTATACAGCTGTAATTGTTAGAGTATATTTTTTTATATTATTTAAATTATAATATATTTTTTTAAAATTTGATAATATATTATATTTTTTTCGTCCCATTCAAATTACAACATTAATTTATGTCAATAATAAAATTATTCATGTTACGAATCATTTGTGGGATGATCAAACATCGTTTTATATAAAATTATCGTGAGATATTAATAATAGTTGAATTTGAGACTTTCTACACCAAAATATTCTCTTAAACGAAGGGATTCGTGCTTGGATGGCGGCTCAAGATCAGCCTCATGAAAACCTTATATTCCCAGAGGAGGTTCTACCACGTGGAAACGCTCTTTAATGGAACTTTAGCTTTAGCCGGTCGTGACCAAGAAACCACCGGTTTTGCTTGGTGGGCCGGGAATGCCCGACTTATCAATTTATCCGGTAAGCTACTTGGAGCGCATGTAGCCCATG
>LIEC01000052.1:0-16440 GCA_001925005.1 Drosera capensis
AATTATAAAATACATTAAAATTTAATAATATATATTAATTTATAATATAAAATTTTTAACTTATAATAAAATAAAAAGTAAAATTTATAATACTAATAACAGTCAGTATGTTGTCATTTTTTTCTTATTGTTTCATTGTCAACTATGTCTAGTATTATATATTTTCTCGTTTCAAAAAAATTAAAATCGATTATTATGATATAATAATTTATATGCATGTTGTTTTTTATTATAAAAAAACTAGTTTGTCCTTTGACTTAATAGTGGGATGAATTGATGTGATATAAATAGATAATATGGATGTTTTTTGTATTTTTATTGGAAAAAAATTTAAAACAAGATAATGTTGAAATTTAATTGGGACATCCCAATTTAGTAAGTGTTATAATATTTTTTTGAACGAAGGGAGCAGTAGTATATTTGTTCTTATCAGTTTTTATACTCGCTCCGTCCAAAACTTATTGTAACATTTTGACCTAACACGTGTGTCGATATAAAGTTTGATACGCGTGCAATGACGATCAAATATAATTTTTTGTAAATTTTTTGTGAAACATCAATGGTTGTATAAGTTATGTACTTCAACCTAATATATGATACGGGACGATCAGACGTGATTTGATATGAAAATGAAACTTATATTCATACGTATAAAATTATATAAAATTATATAAAATACGTTAAGTGTTATAAGAATTATGAGAATATTTCACTATATACTTTTTTTCACATATTGGATTTTGGACCCTATCCAGTATCCACCCAATCCAATTGAAGCTTAAGTTGCTAAAGTATATTTCCTCTGTTTCATTCAACTTGCAACACAAATTGATAACACAAATTCTCATCGTAAAGAAAAATCAATGGAAAAAAAGATAAAATACAAATAACAACTCCATAATCTTATAATGGACAGAATCTAAGAAGAAATAGATGTAGGCAATTTCCTAAAGATTAGAATACGAATAACCTAATCGAGTATGTATCTTAAACATGTAATTCCGTCCTAAATGGATTACACTGGAACTCATTTGCCTCCAGGATAACATATCATTCTTCAGTTGCCCAAAATTCGACAGTTTCCCCCATAACGAATTTTTGTATCGTGTGCGGATATGTTCACGTACCTCGGAATATTGCTCCAATGGAAGAGCCTTGTAAAAGCCTTAGAAAGCATCCATAAATAAGCTAGTTTTAGGTTAGTCTAGTTCCCATTTCCTTTGTTTTAGTTTATGGTTTCCAATTTCAGATTAGATCTGTTGTTCATTTTCGGATTGGAAATCGACTTTGTAATTGGATTCTTGTTTCAATTCTTTTCCTTTTCCTTTTTCTTTTTCTTTTTAAATCGTTGTCTTTCGATCATCAAGTGGTGTACCTCTTTGTCTCAATTTTTGTTGTTTCTATGGATCATCTTGCTTTGATTATGATTAATTATGTGATGATTGTGATGAGTAGTGAGTAGTTTTATGTAGTAGAACATGAAATTGAATTTAGAGATTAAAGATCATGAGATTAGTTTAGTTCTCTTAATTTTGAAAGATTATGCCTACTTATGTCATGTGATGATATTATAATAGATTGACCATCTAGATTTACATCCATGACATGGGATGCTAATGTTTTTTTTTTTTTTTAATTATTGTTTTCTCATGTTTAGTAGTGAATAATAAATTGAGTAAAAAATTTTTTGTTAACTTGATTATTATCACTGAGTATGGATTGATGAAAGTTACAAATTTTTATTATAATTTGAGACAAAAGAATATATTGAGTCTTGCTATACATGTCCCATCTCTTAGATTGGTTAAATTGTAATTTTTAATCATTTAAGTAATCTATTTAGTGAATTTCACATATAACGTTTTCATGTGTGCGAATGATTTAGAAAAAATACTGGATAATGTTTTATTACAACTTAGACCGACTTTTTCCTACATGTATGGTTGATTCGAGGAATGCGACTACGTCGGTGATGAGTGATGATCTTGTTACGTATATCGGGGCTTGACCCCACATAGACTTAGTTAATTCACTCGGACTTGAGATGATCGTGTTCCTTGGTCTTTATTACCTGATGTAAAGTAGGTATATGCCTAGGCAAATCAAGGATGAAAAATAGAGATGTATCAAGAATCATTGTAATTTTTAATGGTTTCGAAGTGATGATTGAAATGAAAGTATTAGTTTTTTTTTTTTTTTTACTAAAAAATAATTTAAGTTGAGACTTCAAAATGAATTTTATTTTCAAACTAGTGGTTTTGCGAACTACAGCTTCCGTCCGAGTAAGTTGTCATCGATATTTTCTAATAACATGTTACGATCTTGTTTTTCTTTTTGCATTTTTAGGTTACTTTATATGCGCAATGATGAACATGGAGCAAAGAATGAATCTCGATTCGAACACATGATGTGCATTTGCTCCATGAAATATTTGGTGAAATAATAAGCTTACACAAAATCAGGAGCCAATCCATATATTACGGTTTTTTTTCTTCATTAGAGATCTTTGAAAGGTGTTTGAAAATTTTTGACACAAGTTTTATAATTTATAAATCAAGTACATACGCATATTCCTTTAAAAAAAAAAAAGTGTATAGGCATGCACAATAGGTTTGTCCAGATTTATGTCCTAAATAGTTAGCTTAGGTGGTACCAAGCCTAAACTATGAACGTATTTTTCCAATATAATAGAGAATATTTCATGGACGTCTGCTAATATATTCACTAACCCCAACAGACTAACCTTGTCGGCTTGGTTCTCCTAGCAGTCAAAGATAATATCTTGCATCCGACATTAGTGAATAATTTGTGGCGAAAAATACGTACAATGTTTTCGGCCACCATGGACCAAGCGCTACCTTGGTTCTTTGGATGCATGCTTAGACATATTTCACTTAATCATCTGTTAATAAAATAATAGTTCGGTTCATTTCATCAAAAAAAAAAAAAAAGTTCTTTCGAAAAGCCATTTGTATTATTCATGTAAACCTTGATCAAAATGACCGCCGAACACTGAACCAAAGGGAGCCATAACGACATAGCTTTCGAGTCAACATTTGAACGGTATTAATTTAGTCCAAGATCCTTCAGGAATGCCAATATTACGCCACGTTTTCAAATACTCACATGGTAGTATTCTGAGACCACAAAGCATTGGAGAAGTCTTTGATTAGCTAGGACCATTTGCGAAAAAAATAATCATGTTACTGTAATTCATTCACATTTCTATTGTTTAACCTATGTTTTCCTTCCTATATAAACTCTGCTAATCACTTGCCACTCTACAACACAAACATCACGGGTTCTCATATAGTTTTTCTTGTCTCTCAACTCATCAGATTTTGATCGGAGAAAGTGTTTGCTCATTCCTTCTCTAAACATGTTGATATCAGTCAAAACTCCTCAACATTCCTCCCCCTCGATCATCTACAAATACGTGATGTTTTGCTACAAATACGTGGTTAACAAGATGCTTCCTTACATTGTGGTATCCGTTGTCGCAGTTGGCCTTGCAATGCACGGTGTTCGTGCAGGACTTTGCGATGGCCTCCAAGTACTATGGAGTTCGCTTCAACTCCAACTCGACTCTGTCTACGTCTCAGTCACCGCTCTGGTTGTTGTATTCCTTGCCACTGTCTATTACATGTCGAGGCCACGTAAAGTGTACCTCGTCGATTATACTTGTTACAAGCCTCCTGCGTCGTATCAGATGTCCCCATCCACCTTCGTCGAACAGAACAAGATCCTGCTTGGAGAAAACAAAGAAGCAGCAGATTTTTTAAGGAAGATTGTGGAGAGGTCTGGACTCGGTCCAGACACACATATGCCTCCGGCAATTCACAGGAATCCTCCTAAACCGACTCTTGATGACAGCTATGTTGAAGCTCAGACTACTATATTTGCCATAATGGATTCTTTGTTCGAGAAAACAGGGCTTCGCCCCAAGGACGTGGACATACTGGTAGTGAATAGCTGCATATACTGTCCTACTCCGTCGCTCTCTGCCATGATCGTCAATAAGTACAAGATGAGAAGCGACATAAAGAGTTTCAATTTGGGCGGGATGGGTTGCAGCGCGGGACTCATATCAGTTAGCTTAGCACGAGATCTTCTCCAAGCCCATCCAAACTCGAACGCTGTGGTTGTTAGCACAGAGATCATCTCACATGGCGTGTATACCGGCTCAGAAAGGTCAATGCTCCTTACAAACTGCCTATTTCGAGTTGGTGGCGGAGCCATCTTCTTATCCAACAAAAGGAAGGAAAAGAAGAGGGCAAAGTACAGCCTTGTGCATTTGGTCAGAACTCATAAAGGTGCCGACGACAGAGCATACAACTGCATCAGGCAAACTGAAGATGCTGAAGGCATAGCAGGCACTTCCTTATCCAAGGAGCTCACGATCATTGCTGGAGACGCTCTCAAAACAAACATCACCAGTCTGGGTCCCCTTGTCCTCCCTGCTTCCGAGCAGTTGAGGTTCGCATTCTCACTTATTGGCCGAAAGTTCATCAACCCCAAATGGAGACCTTACATCCCGGACTTCAAGAAGGCATTCGATCACTTCTGCATCCACGCAGGTGGTAGAGCAGTCGTAGACGAGATGCAGAAGGGACTTAAACTAAGTGATCAACAAGTTGAAGGATCCAGGATGGCACTGTACAAGTTCGGAAACACATCTTCGTCATGCCTTTGGTATGTTTTGAGCTACACTGAAGCAAAAGGAAGGATGAAGAAAGGAGATAGGCTGTGGCAGATTGGATTGGGAAGTGGATTCAAGTGTAACAGTGCAGTGTGGAAGTGCCTGAGGACTATAGAGACGCCAACTGACGGACCTTGGTCTGACTGCATCGACAATTACCCGGTTCAAATACCTGAATATCTTCAACTATCGTCATAATGCTGAACCAACAGGCATTAGTTCTTACCTTGAAAGTTACTCTAGGACAACTCAAATTCTATATCTTTAAAATTTTCATTAATTATGTTATATTCAGCATGGTTTATTACTATTAGTGATTATTTTTCTTCAGATATGGCAATACTGGTGTGTGCCTTTCACTTCAGGTTTATATTTGAGGCCTTTAAACTTTCACGTACGACCTTCATCTCTACATTACGTGATAACTACAGCGCCTAAGTGCTGGCCTTGATGGAAGTACCCAGGTGGTTCTCAACCCGTAATGAAATTAGTCTAAGTAGCTTGAACGCTCAGCACCTGTTAAGTGCTGATTGTGGAGTACAGTTAGCAATTTTCAGGATAAACTCAGCAACTCCATAGAACTAAACCACTCTATGTGAATGGTGTAGGCTATAAAATGAGATCAACCCTCTTGAGATACGCTTGGCACATCACACACACAGGCTTTCCATACTGCTTTTAGCGGTGTGCATATGTTTAGTGCCTGTGCACCTATTGAAAACATTTATTTTATGCCTACCTGAATATCAGATTAACTGAATGTCACTTCTCTCTGATTATGAGTAGCACAAACTGACCTGGATAGGCAAGCCAAGATGAGGACGGATCATGCCAGATAGAATAAGGCCGTGCTATGAACTGGTGTGAAAGTTTGTCGACTAATTCCTTCTACAGGCTGTGACAAACACTATGCCAAAAACCAGCTGCATGATGTCGTAATTCTTGCACTGACCCTTGAAACAGTTATATCCTTAGCTTCCATGCTTCTTTACCAAGATCAAGATAAGTGATGTGTTCAATGATCTTATCCATCACCTCTTTGCATGCATCTGACCCCAAAAACATAGATCAAACAGCAGATCAATGGAGCGAACAAAATGCAAACAGCAATCCATTAACAAGAGCTCAGTTGACCTTCTGAAATCACATTTCCTAGTTATCGCGTTAGCAAATCATTCAAAAAGATGAAATGTGCACTGCTCACATTCGTTTCCAAGTTTGCCTTCATTACATTCTTTCCATAATGTTCAAATAGAAGGTCTAGGCTGCTCTTAGGCACTAGAAATCCCAAACACTGGAAGGAGAAGAAAAAACCTCATTAATGACATGCAACAAAACTACAAAGCTTTCATCAGTGAGGATCAATTTTCCCAACAAACAGGAAGGCATTTCCAACAAACCTACTCAAACGACTCTAACATTGCTCCCCGTAGCTCTCTCCTACGTTGAAGTTTCCCTCGTACCTTGCACAAGTAACCCTTCTAGATTCATCAGTTGCGAGTATTAGCTTCTCAACCATCCACTTTACAAGCATCGACTCAGTAATCCAAAACCACCAGTCTGTGATTAACAGCAAAACACTCACAAATAGAGCACCTCACAAAATTTAAGAAAAGAAAACTACCGTATGCTCTCAAAAAAAAACTTTCCACATAACACCTGAAAATACGCCGTCTCCCATCTCGATAATGTACATGAAGCACAAACACGGCATTGGCCCAACCATATGTGCCTAGTGACCTCTGAAAATTTACTCCAAAGAGGGGGTTCGAATTCTGGAATAAAACAAAACAGCGAAGGAGTAAAATGAAGAGCGATATCGAACGAGGTGGAACCTTGAGAGGGGTTCGAGGAGGGCGGGGTCGAAGTGATCGTTCCAGCCACAATCGATGAGGAAATTGAAGCCGTCGATGGCGACGAGGTAGCACAGCGGGCTCTCGTTGTACACTCCGCTCAGTGGAGTCACCTGGACCGACGTACCCATCGAGAGAGTGAAGAATTAGGGTTCCGCCGAAGTGACGGCGGCGGGGCCGGCGAGGGGTTGGACGGAGGGGGAAGGGGTGCGACTGTGGTGCCGGAGTGAGGAGTATTTGGGAGGGTTTAGGGGTGGTTGTTTTGTGTTTTTCTCTTTAATCATACTTACTCCCTATATTTCAATTTTCTTTTATGAAAACCTATATCTCAATTTAATTAGATGTTTTTACCAAATATGAAATTTTATATGGACTGAATGATATAAATAATGAATTTTTATTGTTGTTGTGAGTATGGATAAGAACAACGAATGAAAAAAAAAAAGATATTTCGGTGAATTAATATAATATAAAAGATAAATATGTTGGTTGTTTTGTATGAAAAAAATTTCAAATAAAAAATATTTATTTATTGGGGACGAAAAGGAAGTATAAGTAAATTCCAAAATTATCCCTTAAAAAATTTATAATATTTTCTTTTTTATTTGAGTATTTATCGAGATAAATTTAAAATAACAATCGTAAAAACAGATTATGTATTTTAATTTTATAATGGTTTCAAGACGATAAAAGGTTCAGATTATATAATAATAAAGTTCATTAAAATACTTTTTGCTAAGATTGCACTTATTATTATACCAAAGAAAAAAGCAATATAAATCAAGTTGTTTTAATGATTCTCTCGCTTTCTTGCTGCTACTATGACAAATGTCGTCATTTTCTTGCTGCAACAATATTGTTATTTAAAGCATATCAAACTTTACCTATTAAGAAACATTTGTATTTTAACTTATTTTTCATTTATAGGTTAGATTGGTCATTTTTTTAGTTCATTTTGCTAACTGAATAAACGAATTCAATCATATTCGTAGTATTACATATTACTTCATCTGTTCCATAAAAAATATAATATTTTTTTAGATCGTTTCATAATAAATTTAATATTTTTTTTATATAAAAAATCTTTTCAAAAATAAATATCAAATAGCTACAATACATCATTAATTCTCTCACATTACAATAAATTTCATTATCAATATAAATTAAACACAATCATAAAATTTTGTGTCAATTTAAATGATCGAATTTTTTATAGACAGAGGTTGTAATAAAACTCAAGACATACTTGATAGTCTTTTTCTTATAACAAAAAAAATAAGGGAGGACATGTGAGTAAAGCGATTATATAAAATCTTTATTTTTTATTTTTAATAAATTAATCTATAAAAATAAAATATTATTTTAATTTAATTTTTTATCTTTATATTATAATTTTTATATTTTTACACAAATCCCAACCGATTTTTTCAATAATATTTTATATTTTTATCATAATATGACTCTACCGTTTCGATGCATGTAACAAGTTAGGAATATCGAGAGACAGAGAAAACCTAGCCGTTTCTCGGCCAGGCCGGCGTGCTGCAGCAGTTTCTTTTCATCCATCCCTTCCACCACAACCTCCTCTCACCAGCAATGGTGAGCAAGCGCCAAAAGCTAGCAAGAAAACGCTTCAAGGAAACCCACCCTGATCTCTTCCCAGCACCACAGACAACACCCCCAAAAGGCCCAACAAAGAAGAAGACCAGGAAACTCAAGAACCCTAAGTTCAAGAAATCGGGGTTGAGCAAGCACCCGCTTCGGGTTCCGGGACTGAGGCCCGGTGAGGCATGTTTTATTTGTAAGGGGAGGGATCATGTGGCGAAGAATTGCCCCGAGAAGGCGCTGTGGGAGAAGAACAAGGTGGGTGGGGTCTTAGGGTTCTGTGCAATTGTGATTTTGATTGAGATTTGAGGGGTTTGGGTTGGTGGGTTCTGTCTGATTTGCATTTGCACTTAATGGTTTTAAGTATTTTGCCACTACAGCATAGTGCAGCAACCGGCTTGTGTAGCCGGTTCTGATTTTGTGCGCAAGGAACTTCGTAACTAAAGGTTCATATAGTTTTTCGTTAGTGGCGGTTTCCTTCTGATCATGGGTAGAACATAATTTTCGAGGTGAATGTGTGTTATGCTTAGGCAATGGAAGAAGTATATATCTGAGTATTGGGAGTTGATGTGTAAATGGTTCCTTAGAGCACTTGCATTGGATTATGTAAAATAGGTAACTTATGTAGTTTAGATTTCAAAAGAAGAAATTAGGCAAATATTGGAACTCCGGCAGAATCTTTATCTATTACCTATTATGCATAATTCTGAACAGTGAGTCGACAAAATTAAGGATGCACTATTCACTTCGATAACTATTAAAAAATTAATTAATGAGTAGAAAAAGCAAACAAAAAGCACTCTAAACTTTTCCATATTCCATCGGCATCCACCGTCGAGGTCCACCGCTTAGCCGTCATTGTTGTCGTCGCCATCGCTTTTTTCTCCTCCATCGCCTCCTTCGGCTCTTCGAACTCCGATCACGTGTCCTCTTTTCTCCTCCGATCACCGCTGCTAGAGATCAAAGAAAGATCAAATCAGAAACCCTCGAAGACTAGAATCGTCGAACGGATCTGAGGTGATTTGGTGACAGAAGACGGTGTTGATCGGAGCAGTTCGTGATTAGGTGAATCGGATGTTGCAGGATATATGTGGAATGAAAGTCCTCATTCTCGATTCCAAAACAATACTCGAGTGCCCGCTCTCTTTTTGTGGTTTGATGATTTTGATTTGATTTGGTGGAGTTGACGCGATGGATCGACTGTGGTGATTGGTTTGTTGTTGGATGAATGGATAAGATACAAAATATTATTAATATAAAGATGCAGAGATCGTTGTTAGAGATTCGGATGCGGTGGATGATAAATAGAGATTCTGTAAATTGAGAAAAAGATGAGTTTGAGTATGTAAAATAGAGAATCGGTTAAGAGATTCTGATTCAAGTGCTCTTAGGCATAGGATGGGATTCAATTTTCTAGAGACATTTGATGGTGTGGCCCTAGTGGTTATACTTAATGGGGTCAATTGATTGATGAAACTCGATGTAGTTTGATATCACAATTCCTGTTCAATTGTTCAGGGATCGATGAAAGCATGTGGCAGCTTATTCAGAGATGTGTGGCATGTATGTTCTGTACAAAGTGTAGTCTATTATCTTGAAAATAGAGGTTCTTGATTATGGAACTAAGTACATGTTCAGTAGGTGGGAGGTTATTGCCTCTGAATGATGGAGGGGTTCTTTTGGAAGCAAGGAAAACAATGAGCTTGTAGACGTGGTTTGGATATTCTTATTTGTCTCTATCTCTTGGTGAGGAGTTATATGAAGGAATGATTTAGTGGATTGAAGAATGAAAGCTCGAATTAATAACCTGCTAACAAGAGCATCGGATTGACAGGTTTGGTATCCAACCTGGCATATCAGACGCAAGACGTGGGTTAAAGTCCATAATATCGTCTGTTTCTTTTGTGGAAATTTGAAGCTTCATTATTTTATATATCTTTGTCTTTGGTGGCTGCAGACATGTTTATTGTGCCGGCAACGTGGGCATTCCATGAAGAATTGCCCCAACAAGCAAGATGAGGTGATGGACGCTAAAATGTGTTATAATTGTGGGAAGAGTGGCCATTCTCTATCCAAATGCCCTAAACCTCTGGAAGATGGTATGCATTTTGTTTAATTGCCTTTGCAATTCTCAGAACTGCATTTTCTTTGTTGATTTCTCAATTGTTTTGAATTGGGAAATTGCTTGATGTAGAAAATTATGGCACAAAACATATATGGTACTTTTTCTTATTTTAAAAATGCAAAAGAAGTCTCCCAGAACTGTATTTGCATCACTCACCCGCCATTTCCTTGTACCTCATTCATTTGAAGTAGATTCTGGAACTATTACTTTTTCTGGCCCTATCAGTTCTTTCTCTTCTTCTCTTTTTGATGGCTTGATTTTGAAATCCTCTGCTGTACCCAGGTGGAACAAAGTTTGCCCACTGCTTTATCTGCAAAGAACGTGGTCATTTGAGCAAGAATTGCCCTAAAAATACTCACGGGATATATCCGAAGGTACTTTTATATTGATACTGAGCTTCAGCTTTTGGGGTCTTGAAATGGTGATGCTCGATGGTCAAGGCCCATGCAGTCCTTTTGTAATTCAACGTGTCATCAAAATTCATGGTGGCAATCCTGCTTCTGAATCCATTTACTTCTATGATGCACTATCTATTTATATTTTTTGATACAGGGTGGTTGTTGTAAATTATGCGGTCAAGTTACTCATCTAGTCAAGGATTGCCCAAATAAAGGCAACAGAGGGTCTGTTGCTGCAAACAGACAAGGTAAAGAGTATGCCCTTGTTACGCTGAAAAGCTGCTCGGATCATCTTATTGCTTATTTGGTGTCGCGTCCATCATTAGAATATATGTGGATATAGCTGTTAATCATCGTGCTGGTCTTCTCATCATCGAAGTAGGAAAATAAAGGGCACTCTTAAATAAGGCACAGTGAAATATATGCCAGTGATATTTATTTTCTCATCGATTGTATCACACTTTTGTGCAACTTTTTTTTAAACCTCGCTTTCTTCAAAGGTGATCTGATATACGGTATGGTTTTTTGCCATTAACAAGGATACACCGGTCTTTTTAACCTATTGGTTATTTGCTTCTAGCCACACAATTATGTCCTTGATCTGCTTTAGGGAGCTCAGGATGAGATACGACTTTTCGCAGGCTCCTTACTCCTTGGTTTTCATGTTGAAACCGGCTGATTG
Source organism: Drosera capensis (assembly GCA_001925005.1). Lineage (NCBI taxonomy): Eukaryota > Viridiplantae > Streptophyta > Magnoliopsida > Caryophyllales > Droseraceae > Drosera > Drosera capensis. The sequence continues at coordinate 11,363 of LIEC01000052.1, forward strand.
ATTGTTTTTTTTCCCTATGTGATAAACCCTATGTACTTCGAATTAGGTCCTAGGTTGGTGCAACCTTTAAATATATAACCTGGTTTTTTTCTTCTAACCAATAATGTCGATGTGGTACATGAAGTCCAGTCCTTGACTACTTCACGAGCAAGTTCTTGAGCTGGGTTAGTAGGATTAATCATGCATATAGAGAAGACTTCCTGATGTGAAGAAGAAGATTAAAAAATACGATGGAAGTAGGCATGTACACAAACTAGGTCTAATTTGTTTAAATTCTTGACCAGATGAGCTGAAAGACAAGCCAAGAGGAAAACTGACTAAGTTTATTAGCGGAGATGACCTCGTAGACGACTTCATGATGGAGGAAAAAGATGATAAGCCCAACAAGTCCAGCAAGGTGGATACCAATTCTGGTTTGCGAGAGGGCAATGGAAGCGTGAAGAAGAGACAAGGCCCCAAAGTGGTCAATTTTGTAGGATGAATGACTTGGTTGCCTCTCTACCATGGATGAAATTTTGTAGCATGAAGAATCTTGTGTGATGACTATTAGCTCAAAAATTATTGCTATACCAAAGTCTTGGAAGAATTGGATTTGATGCTGTTGTAATGTTACTTCATGTGGTTTTCAATACCCTCTCAAGCCCGCGCTTGTTTGATGAACATGGAGATATTATAGAGAAGTTAGCTTGGCTTAAGAGCTTTTAGTTGATTTCTGTCTGCGTCATATATGTTTGGAGTAGATGGAAGTTCAAGCTATATACTTTCTGCCATAGATTTGTTGGAAGCTATTTTTTGCAGATGTGTAATGGGCGTTTGTTATCCTTGGTCTTCTATTTCAGATGTGGAGGTATTAATCTTTCGTAAATGATGAATGCTCGAGTCGAACAATAATTGACATCATCATGATCAGTTTTACGAGTTGGTTTGTAAGAGACCAAAACAATGAAGACCGCTGATATGAAATGTTCATTACGATAATCATTCATATGAAAAAGAGGGAAACAAGAAGCTTTCCAGTTTCATAGACGTGGTGACAAGCACATATTCATATTTGAAACGATCAAGAATAGCCTACAATAGCTGTTACATGCAATCATCAACTCAGTTTTGTGTTGCCATGTTATTTGTAGAATAGTTTAAATTAATTAAATAAATAAATTTCTTGTAATACCCCGCGTTTGTCTCTCTTCAAAGCCTCACCCACGCATGTTTGTTTCTCTTCTCCTCTATTCAAGGATCTGTTCTCCTCTTCCATTCTCTCCATCGCATTCCACTTTGTTTCTCACCTTTGCTCATTTCCATTGATCTCATCTCCCTTTCTCCTGCATCTAGCGCTTTTTCGATCATCCATTCATCTTCGCCTAGAACGTCGACATGGTATGTATCATGTTCATCCTTCTCTTGTGTTTCACATCATGATCATGATGGTGCTGACGATTGAATGGTAAGGTAGATTATGTTAATAGGTACTTGGGCTTCATCATGACATTCGGGTTTTAATATCTCTAGAGCTGGTGTTGTTAGAATGAGTATGCAGATTCGACGCAATATATGAAGTGGTAGGAACGTATTGTATTCTTGATGTCAGCTCACGGAAATGGTTGGCAAAGATTTTGAATGGAAAACATCCCAAGTTCGGCATTCCTCAGAAGAACATTTTGTGAGGTGGTTTTTGAGGACAATTTTATGATGGAAAGTTGTCAACTGTGAGATTCTTGGTTGTTGGATAGCGGGGATCATGAGAGATCCTTCGATTTCTGGATATATAGGGGGTTGAGTTTGGTACACTCCGTTCCAGAATTCAGAGTATTGACAACATCTCATGGTATATAGATTCATCCCCTTATTCGATAGGAGATATTTAAGCTATCCAGATGTGGTAGATTTAGAAATGGAAAGATGAAAAGGGGCATGAATCAATCCATGAGAAGGAGAATCATTGATGCGCGATGCGATATGTCGCTTGGCTGACGTTAGTGGGAATATTCTAGAATGTAGATCTCTCAGTTCGGTATTGTTAAAAAAAATAAAAAATACAGTAACTAGGAAACAATAACAGTACAATTGGTCTGATTACATAAAACTCCTATGTCCGAGTTAGATGGAACGGGGTTATTATACTTTGCACTGCAAAGCAACCAATAGTGTTTCAACCCAGGAATACAATGCTTATGATTGTTGCTTCCAAAAGCAACATAAATGTTTCTTCTTTTGAATAGTGAACTCATCCTAGTATACTTTGCCGCGCTTTTGCAAATGGCGAAAATGTTTGGCAGGCGAACGCTGCATCTGGAATGGCTGTACATGATGACTGTAAGCTCAAGTTCCATGAGCTGAAAACGAAGAGGATCTACCGTTTCATCACGTTCAAGATTGAAGGACAACAGGTGGTCGTAGACAAAATCGGAAGCCCAGAAGAAGACTATGATGCTTTTACTGCCTCCTTGCCTGCTGATGAATGCCGCTATGCAGTTTTCGACTTCGATTTCACCACCGACGAGAATTGCCAGAAGAGCAAGATCTTCTTTATTGCATGGTATGTATAATTTATTCATCCCAATATACAAACAGCGTGTTGTTTAACTTTCAGGTTCATGCTGTCAGAGCTAAATTGGTAATCATCATATGTCTGCTTAAGTAAAGTATTAGTGTGACAGCCAAGATAGATGCAGCGCCCACATCCGCGATTTTCCCCAAATATATCTTTTTTGAGGTGCTGCTGAGTATATGACATTTTCATGAACTTTTGTATTAATTTAATGATCCTGATAATTACTTTGATTTAGGTCACCTGATACTTCCAAAATAAGGAGCAAGATGGTATATGCAAGCTCCAAGGACAGATTCAAGAGAGAACTTGATGGCATTCAAGTTGAGTTGCAAGCAACAGACCCAAGTGAGATGAGCCTCGACATTGTAAAAGGTCGAGCAATTTAGAGCCGACACCTAAATGTTCTTTATTATTTCGTGTAATCAGCCTCGCCATCACATCAAACTTTTCATCGACATAATTCCCACTATTTGTTATTTTTCGTTTTTTTCGTGACGATATTGTGTTCCTTAGCCCCTCTCTTTTCTTCCCATTAAGCTTGAGTGCAAGTGCAACATTGTGCAACTCTTGTGCCCTTTATGTCAAGCCAATGTGTGTTTGCCGGCAATTTAGATATTGGTTTCTTGAATACTTGCTTTGCATGAATCATTTTTGCATGTCCCATCAGAAGATTTGATGGAACAATATAATAGCTGCACAGAACTTATCCGTCGCAAACAATTGATATTTGCATTCTACATGCCATGCTGCAGTATCACCTTCTCAAAAATTGTTCAGATTCCAAATTTTATTCAAATATAGATATTTTTGTGAAATATTTCAGGTTAAATCATTTTACTTAAATATTTCCAAACGCAATCTTTATAGATTAGTAGATGTTTATAGATGGTTGGAGACGATTTTTTCTCTAGATTTGAGTGAAAAACATTGTGAGATTGGGTGAGTTACAAGACAAATCAAGTTGTTATAATATCCTTTCATTGATCAATGGTTTTTTTTAATATCTTTTTCTAACCCGTGAGGGTTTTCTCGCGTTCAAACTCGTGTGTTATTGTTATAGTTCTTGTTGTGATTTGACCGTGTGTTTGATTATGATATTCGATGTATGTGGTATGATATAACTCGAGATAATTTTCTAATATATGGTATCAGAGCTGTAGGTTGCATCTCACCAAAAAAAAAAGTCCAATCCTGAAGAAGAAATATATTGGATCTTTAGGTTAATGAACCTTTGGATAAATACTTAAACTTTTCGGAGTTAGTAAGTTTCCCAGACGAGAAGATGGTGAATATTATGAATTTCGAGGTTGTGCTCTTCAATGGGAAGACGAATTTCAGTATCTCGAAAAGCACAATCGAGGATATCCTAGACCTGCAAGGAATTTCTAAGGCACTTAAAGGCAAGAACCTCATTGATATGAAAGAGGAAGATTGGGAGAAGATACGGGAAAAAGCAACGTCTGTAATTCGCTTCAGCCTCGTGCCAAAGATGAAATACAAAGTTTTGATGGGGACTTCTCCATGTTGTGTCAGAAATTGATGAGGATATATATGTCGAAGTCATTGTCAAACTGTCTTTCATTGAAGATTAATTTGTACGATCTTAAGATAAATGAAGGTACGGATTTGAATAATCATTTTGTGGAGTTCAACATGTTGGTGACTTAGTTGATGGGTCTAGAAGTGAAAGTAAAATGATGAAGATCAAGCATTGAATTTATTGAAGTCGCTTTCGAGTTCCTATTCTGCGCTTAATACTATTTTACTTGACAGGAGAGACAAGTTGAAGGTTGAAGATGTAACTTCTACGATGCTTTTTGTGAGCAAGTTGAACCCGATTTCTGTTAACGGACAAGAAGGATTTGTGGCAAGGTTTAAGTCCTAGAAAAGGACGAAAGACAAGACTCATGCAGAGTGCTTCAGGTGCCATAATATGGGACTCTACATGATAGAGTGTCCAACGAACAAAATAACTGAGAAAAGCCTCATTTTGCGAGTGTAGCAGAAGGAGAAAACAACAGCTATTAAGAGCTTTATATAACCTTAGGATCGTAAAAACTTCCCAAAAGATTCCATGACAAAAAAAAAACAACATGATGGGTTGTTCCTTTCGACCATCGTTCCTTCGATTATGTTGATTTTGGGAGCATTTATTGGTTCAATTTCTATCAAAATTGTGGTGAAAGGTTGAATGAATGATTTTCAAAGGCGATGACTTTGGGAGGTTAAGAAAAAAGGGACAACGGTTTGGGTTTTTTGAATTTTGGAGTTTTTTTTCATGGTGGTGGCAATAGTGGGTTTTGAATGGATTAGGTTGGTTTCAGTTAGTCTTTGGTTAGGTTAAGATGCGAGGATGCGAGGATATGAGGATGTGAGGATGTAAGTTGTGTTAGATTCAGTTAGAAGGATACAATTGTTTATTAAAGTGATTGGAATCAAAACAAAAACAAAATTTCAATTAGATATTATTTTCTTGTCTCATATAAATCACGATGACAAGTAACTTGATATCTAATTTAGTACGGTT
>LIEC01000053.1:0-25035 GCA_001925005.1 Drosera capensis
AGGAAAACAGCCAGCGGGACGAGTCTACATGATGAATCCCCCAGGAACCCCAGATGGAGGAGCAGTCATAACCGGTAACATTCTGCTTTTATCTCGACTTGCATATGCTATGTTTGATTCTGGAGCAACTCATTCTTTTATTGCGAAATCGTATGTAGTAAAGAATGAAATGAAAACCCAACCAATGCTAGAGCAAATACAAGTGGGGTTACCCACAGGAGAAATAGTGACCTGTAAACTAGTTGTTCCTCGAGCATCAGTAGTGATAGGAGGAGGAAGAACTTCCTGTAGATTTGATTGTCCTAGACCTGCACGATTTTGAGATAGTCCTCGGAATGAATTGGCTTGAAAGATATAAGGCAGTTATGGACTGTAAGAAGAAAACAATAAAGCTACAAAGTCCAAAGGGTGGGAGACTACTCTTCCATGGCGATGGATCAAGACCTGACTTACAGCTAGTGTCTGCTATAATGGCGAGTAAGCTTCTCAAGAAAGGATGTCAAGGCTTTTTATGCAGTCTCGAGTCAACGACGCAACATGAACTGTGTGTCGACGATATACCCGTGGTACGAGACTATCCTGACGTGTTTCCAGATGAACTACCGGGACTACCGCCAACTCGTGAGCTGGACTTCAGCATTGAACTGGTACCTGGAGCTGCACCGATCTCGAAAGCACCATATCGCATGGCACCAGCTGAGCTCAAGGAATTGAAGACTCAGCTTGAGGAATTATTAGAAAAAGGTTATATACGACCTAGTGTTTCCCCATGGGGGGCACCTGTCCTGTTCGTGAAGAAGAAAGATGGGAGCGGCGGTAACGCCACGTGTTTAGCTGGTATTGGACAGGGAATCCCGGGGCGTTACATTATGCCTCCTTGTATTGCTTCTTGGTGAATAGTAGCCTCTGATGACTGATTTGTTATCCTACTGGTTTCATTATTAGTCATCAGGGAACGGCTAAAGAATGCTTCGTTACTATGTAATATAAATTCTTCGAACAGAATGTTTTCTTTGATGAAAAGCTTTGTTCCCCTCCACCTCTCTCAACCGACCCCAGAATTCCCCTAGTTAGCTTAATAAGTTAAGACATTATGGTTTTGATTGAGCAGGAGAGTCTATAAATCAAGAGGGTGTGATGAAAATAGCACAGGTCCTCCATGTACAGGGCAAAGAATCTCGTATGACTCGTATCTTCTGCTAATGTACTGTTCAAAATATGCTCTCTTCCAGACATGGCTGCATGCTTTGTCTTTCTGGTGAGAGTTTTTTTACCATTAGATCTATAAACGAGAATGTTCTTAATGCATGGACTGGTATTTTTTGTGTAGTTGGGTGGAAATTATGGCACCTGCGTTCTCTAGAGCTGCATGGAAATGTGTATGGTATATGATACAGGTAATGTCGCTTATATTTTCTAGAGCCTCGTCTTGGTTTATTCTATCATTATTAATGAAACTCTCTTCTGTTAACCTTTATAGAATGACTTGATCCACGGTTGGGGTTTGGATGGGCAGCTTGGCTACTGTGCGCAGGTTACTTCTAGCTCCTTGTTAAATAATTGTATCTGGTTGTCATATTGTGTGCATCGAACACTTGTTTACAATTTATGCAGGGCAATCGAACCAAAAATGTTGGACTTTTTGATTCTGAATATGTTGTTCATCTTGGCCTTTCCATACTAGGTGTAACAGATACTAAACAGGTAATTTGTCCTGCCTTGCTTTTAATACTAAAATTGTGTTGGAAATACAGACACTTATTTATTAACAATGTCCTAGGCTCCCTCTGGTTTAATGTTATCTACATCCGCTTTGTCCTATTTTCTTCTGTAAAAAGGGATTCCGAGTAACTGTCACTTGCATCTGCATGGCCCATGTATTTTGCCTTCTTAGCCTTAAATTTTAAGACCTGTCTATCTTCACCTCATGCACGACATCTCGGGCGGTTCCTTTAACCTCATATTTATTTATGTGTTCAGATTGAATCGATCACACAAAACTATTTTTACGTGGGAAACCTGAGTACCGGGAGAAAAACCCATGGCCATCACAATCGACGACGAATCCACTATTCGAAGGAAAATATTACAAGAGATGATTCTTAGTATATATATTAATCTCACTACACAAACTAATATATAGGCAAGGTTGACAATGATCAGGACCAAACAAAAAACCTCCAATAATAGGTGCAGATGCTCCAATAATAGGTTCCACTCCAATTATAGGTGCCCAAGATGAGTCTCATACGCAACAATCTCCTACTTGGGACTGATCTCCTAAGCAACTCCTCGCATAGCAATTGTGGTGGTGACTTGCAATCATCTACGGCGCAAGTCCAACAGAAGTCAAACAAGACTTCTGTTTATCGGTAAGAATTGACTTGGTCAACATGTGTGCAAGATTATCCTTGGTATAAATCTTGACTAGCTCGAAGAAACCCTTACAAAGCTTGTCCTTGATAAAATGATATCTTACATCGATATGCTTTGTCCGTGAATAATAAACAGAATTCCTTGCCAAGTGAATTGCACTCTAACTATCACTGTGTAACCTGTAGTTCATTTGCTTATGTCCCAGCTCAGCTAGTAGACCTTTCAACCAAATTTGCTCTTTACATGCTTCTATCAAAGCAATATACTCAGCTTCTGTTGATAACACAACCACTTTCTACAAGCTTGAAACCCATGAAATTGTTGCACTGCCAAGAGTAAACACGTAACCAGTTGCTTTGTTGAAAGGTCTATCAATATCGTCAGCCATGTCGAAATTTGCAAAGCCTTGTAAATTCACACTTGACCATGTATAGCACAACACTAGATTTTTTGTACCTGCAAGATACCTTAAGATCCATTTAACCGTATTTCAGTGTCGAATTCTAGGTTTAGACATAAACCTGTTCATAACTCCCACTACATGAGAGATGTCTGATCTTGTACAAACCATGACATACATAAAACTTTCAACTGTTGAAGCATATGGAATCTTTGACATTTTGCTCTCCTCTTCCTTAGATTTTGGATTATCTTGCATCGAAATATTTCTGAAGTGACCTATCAAAGTAGTAGACACAGGTTTGGAATTTTCCATGTTGAACCTCTTCAACACCTTAGAGAAATACTCCTTCTGACACAACTTGAGTACTTTGTCCTTCCTACTCCTTTCTATCCTCAATCCCAAAATCCGATTAGCAGCTCCCAAGTCCTTCATTGAAAATCTTCTAACCATCTGCTCTTTTAGTTTTCGGATCTCTCTCATGTTAGAACCTACTACTAACATATCATCCACGTACAAGAGCAGAACAATATAAGAAATTTCAAAACTCTTGAAATAACAGAAACGGTCCTTATGACAACGGGTGTAACCATTTCTCAGCAAAAACTTGTAAAACTTTAAATACCATTGTCTCAGGACTTCCTTTAATCCATAGAGACTTTTCTTTAGTTTACACACCAGGCATTCCTTTCCAGTCTCTACATATCCTTTTGATTGCTGCATATACAAGTCTTCCTCCAACTCACCATGAAGAAACGTAGTTTTAACATCAAGCTGTTCTAAGTGAAGATCCTCGGCAACAAGCTATTCTAATATACTCAGAATAGATCCTAGACAATTTCACCACAGGAGAAAAGATTTCAGTGAAGTCAATACCTGTCTTCTTTTGGAATCCTTTTGTAACCAACCTGGCCTTGTATCTTATCGAACCATAAGGTTCCTGTTTTAGCCTGTATACCCACTTGTTCTGAATAGCCTTTTTCCCAACTGGAAGCTTCGCCAGCTCTCATGTTTTATTTTGGATCAATGACTTCATCTCTTCATCCATAGCTTTCTCCCACTCCATCTTGTCTCTAATATGCATGGCCTCATTATAACAACTTGGCTCACCACTATCTATAAGTAGTAGATAACTTAGAAATGGAGAATATCTATCAGGAGCACTGATAGTCCTCCTAGGATGAGCAACTGTAAGTGTTGGTGTCACTGGCTCGGCTTGACTCTAATCTTGTGTTTCACCCTGTTCTGTATCATACTTTTCATCATTGTTAGTAGAATCATCAAGTTCAACAAACTCAGATCCTGTCTTCTTATTCTTATCGGTGAACTTGTCTTTATGAAAATCATTCTCATTGAAAAGCATGAGATGCAATTTTTAGTTATCAGTTCTTAATAATGAACTTGTCTTATCAATGCAAATTTTTGACTTTGCATCAGATTTAGATCCATCAGTAATATTGATATGAACATAAGAGATACAATCGAAAATTCATAGGTGTGAAAGTTTTACCTCCTTTCCTATCAATGCTTCCTCTGGCAATCTACAATCGACGCTGAAGGTCTCCTATTTATCAAGTAAGCAGCTATATTCATAGCTTCAGCCCAAAACTGCTTTGGTAACCCAACATCCAATCTCATGCTCATAGCATGTTCTACGATAGTCTTGTTCATGCCTTCAGCAACGCCATTCTATTATGGAGTCTTTGGGACAGTTGTCTGTCGTCTGATCCCATTCATGGGACAAGTGTCTGTCGTCCGATCCCATTCACGGCACAGAATTCTTCAAACTCATTGCTACAATACTCTCCTCTATTATCTGACCTTAGACATTTCAGCTTTAGACTTGTTTGATTCTGAACCAAACTTTTCCACTTCTTGAAAGTATCAAACGCGTCAGATTTGATCTTCAACAAATAAATCCAAAGCTTTCTAGTAGCATCGTGAATGAAAGTAACATCATAGCTAGCACCAGAAAGAGATGATATCTCTGAAGGTCCCCAGACATCTATATGTACCAACTCCAACTTCATAGCCTTTTGAGTTCGAATATCTTTTGAGAAACTGACTTTCTTTTGCTTCCCAAAAACACAGCTTTCACAAAACTACAAATCAACAGATGTCAAACCATCAAGCATTCCTTGGGATGTCATTACCTTCATTCGTTTTTCGCTCATATGCTCGAGCCTTTGATGCCACATTTGCGTCAACCTTTGAAATAGCCATATTAATACTATTTCTGCTTGTAGTTGTATAAAGTGTTCCTTGTCTTTTTCCCTCTAGCAACCACCATAGCACCTATGCTGATCTTCCATTGATCACTACCAAACATAGTGATACAACCCTCATCTGATAGCTGGCTTAGAGAAATCAAGTTCTTTGTAAGCTTAGGGGCATGCCTGGCTTGTTTCAGCTTCAATTTTGTTCCATTTGATAGCTGGATCTGTACATCTCCTTTTTCAATATGTCATAGGGCTCATCATCACCAAGATAGACCTTACCAGAATATCCCTGTTCATAATTCACAAAACAACTTGTATCCGAAGTAGCATGAAACGATAAACTAGAATCCAATATCCAAGAATCACATCTCGAAGTACATAACATAATTAAAGCATCGCCAGATGAAAAAGATTCAGTGGCATATTAACCGAACCTTTGCCTTTATCGTTTTGATCTAGTTGATTCTTTGGCGCTTTATAGTCACGCTTCAAATGTCCCTTTTTCTGACAATTCCAGCAGACTACACCTTCTCTTAACTTGCTTTTTTCTCTTGATTGTGTTCTTCTCTTGCCTTTGTAATTGTTTGTCTTTAAAGATCGGCCATGTTCTTCAACGTTTAATGCACCTCCTGAAGGTTCTAATGACGACGAGTTCTTTTTTTGTGTATCCTCATTTAAGAGAAAACCAACAACATCCTCAAGCTTCAGAGCACTTGTCCCCGATGAGTTACCTGAAAACCATAACCAAACAATCCAAACTGTCTGACAAACTTGTTAAGACTGCTAATGCTAACACCTCATTATCAAAAGTAATTCCAACACATTCCAATTGACTAATGATGGTGTTAAAATCGTTCAAATTCTCAGTCGTAAATTTTCCTTCAAATTTCTTGATGTTAAATAGTCTTTTGATAAAAAAGACTTTATTCGAAGCTGAAGGCTTCTTATACATGCGTGGTAAGGTCTTCATCATATCTTCTGTGACCTTTTCTTTGGATATATTGAAGGCTATCAACGACGATAAGAAGAGTCAAATTGCCCCAAGGACTTTTCGATCAAAAACATCCCATTTTTTATCTTTTATCCCTCCCAATGACAAATAAAGATGTTTTTGGTACATGTAGTCTACCATTTGTATTTTTCAAAATCCAAAATTCCACCCATCAAATTTTATTATGTTCCGTCATTATTTTCAGTTTATATCAGAATTATAATTAACAGAATAATCAAATAACTGGAACAAATAAAATCTCATAAATTAATTTTTCAGAATATTCCTCACTCCTTGGTATTTGCGCCAAGGTAGTGGTGCCACAATAAATCCCATGACTCCTTGATATATGCTGTGGTGCCCTGATTTAGTAGAGAATCAACTACTTCTTAGATCTAGCTCTGATTTTCTTCTGCAGTAGAATGCGACGACGACGACTTTTCGTCGACGAACAACGGCAACCAACGGAATCCTAGGAGGATTGCGAGTAGCAAAGCCGCGTGCGGCAGTGGAGATAGCCAGAAGCCTCTTCTTAGCACAACCAGAGATCGGCAGAGTGGAACTTGAAAACTCTGTTTCAGCCGAAACAGCAATTAGAACAGAGGATTTTTGGCGAGCAGTAGCAAATTCGCAGCAGATCTCTACAAGAACTTCGAGAAACAGCAAAACATCTTTTGCCAGGTTCAGTTTGTTTGTGTAGTTCAACTACCTCTCAAATTGTGTTTATCTTTGCGTTGTTGGGATTGAATCGAACACACAAAACACACAGAAAGAGAGACAAACTATTTTTAAGTGGGAAATCCGAGTACCGGGAGAAAAACCCATGGCCACCACAATCGACGACAAATCCACTATTCGAAGAAGAAGATTACAAGAGATGATTCTTAGTATATATTTGTTCCTGAATTCAGTCTGTAGCTTTTCTTTCGAGTAGGGAGCTTTTGACAGCTATTTGAACCGTTCGTTATCGCCTAGGGTGAGTTGATCATAGTTGTGAACCTATAAGTGCCATCCACGGACTAGTCCTTGAAAGCAGCTTTCTGGGAAGGTGAATCGATTAGTGCCTAATCACATTAAATTAAGTATATAGGAAACGTAAAGGGAGATGGGAGCCTCTCTCCATCCGACTTCTTCCTCTCTGGCTTCTGGGATTTGAAGTGGGAATATTAGTGATAGATTTTCTAAATTCGGGTTTCTAGGTAGCTATGAGCTCTGGAGTGAATGAGTCCCTGCACTACACAAACTAATATATAGGCAGGGTTAACCGGACAAAACAAAAAACCTCCAATAATAGATGCAGATGCTCATGGTCATAATGGAAAGTTATTGGAAAAGATTCCTAGCAGTTCATCTAGCAGTTCTGCCTTTGCTATTCATACCTGACAAGCTTCCCTTACTATAGTATTGTTCATATCGCTCACCGATTGGAGGAATAATCTGCTGTTCCTCTCATATCAGATATCAAGGATCATACCTTGTACAAATTTCCTTTTTTAGTGGAGCAAGCTTATTTTCCCCTCCGGCTAATGGAGTTTCTCTCAACCCATATAGCTATCAGCTATCTAATCTATTTCCCCTCCGCCTTATGCATAAGGATCATGGCAAGCTGTTGTTGGCAAAGAATTGTGAGCCATTTGGAGTTGCATTGAGCTATCTATTCTTAGATCTCCAAACTCCATAATCCTTCTTAGATCTCCAAATCTTGATCTTATAAGTGATTCAGCAATCCACCTCCCTCTGGAGTTGGCGTATGGCCTCTTTGGGAAAAAAAGGTGGCTTGTATTGCTCCACAAGACTAAACTCTTGATTTGCAATCTACCCGCAATCTTATGAAGGAAAACCTGTTCACTGCAGTCCAGATCACAAGTGGCTGCTGCTTTTCTATTGATCAAAGGTTCACGTTGCTTCTCAAGTAGTCTTGACTCTTGATCTTGTGTGCCCTTTCCTTCCCTTAACGTCCGCATACTTCTTAGTCGAGTTCATATTTTTCAACCTTCAGGTTCATCATACAAAAAATAAAGATAAAAGTTAAAATGATCTGTTTTCATTTCAGAAGTCATCGGATTCTAAAGAGGTTGATAACAGAGGAGCGGTAAGCCCCCTCTTATTCTCATTCTGACTGCTTATTATGTGCCGGTGTGTTCATCTCTCTCTGTTTATGCATAACCATATAATTTAGGAAGCTACTTATTTTTTCTCTTGTTCGGAGTTTTTTGTTGTTTGTGTTTCCATATGTGAAATCTAGGAACATTCTAGGTTATACCCTTATAACCAAGGCAAAAAGAAAGAGAAGAAAACCAGAAGAAACACTTGAAAACCAACCAGAAGAAACACTTGAAAACCAGCATGCATGAAGTGTTGCTCACCTTGGGTAGTAGAAATCATTTTAGCAGAAGAATGGAAATTTTGTGGGATAAAAATGGGAAAATAGTATTTCCCACATCAACTTCTGCCGTTAGGTACTTGACCCTCGAACTTTGGAAATAAACAGATCACAGATGAGTTAAAACTTGTTCGGTATCTAGCCATGAGTTAGACTCGTTACAAAGACAACGGCAAGGTTTTCCAGTTCTGCTTTTGATCATGTTGTTCCTTTGAACTTGGCAGGTGAGGAAGTAATCATATAATGAAATGCAGGTCTTCAGGCAGAGATGGGTAGATGCTACGAGGAACGACAAGTGTTGGATTGATATGTATTAACCAATCGATCCTAGTACTATACATTAGACTAGAAACGGAAGCAATTTACACTTGTGAATAATAAGTCCATGTGCATAGTTCGGTATAGGATGGTGGTCAGTTCCTCCATTTCTCACTCACAGGTCGTTGCAAGCATTGGCGTCTTATACGAAGGCTTACTTGTGTTTGGAACAGATAGGAAGAGCATTTTTTATTGACATTCTACCTGTGAGGACGTGACAAATGCATACGGCTGCGTTTCCACTTTATCGTCAATGAAGAGTTCTTTCTTGCGGATTTCTCTCAATCTGTACTTTTTATTCATTTTGTAGTTGTCTTGTTTGTGTTGACATTGTTGGAATTTAATATTATATGCGTCCACATGTCTTAATGGATGATGTGACGATCGTATATATTGATTGTTCGAAATTTAAATTAGGAATCAAATCTTGATATCTCTATATCAAATCTTGATATCTCTATAAAAGTTTGTAACATGACAAATGCGTTGTATGCAATGAAAAATACATCTCTTTATTCTCTCCTCTAACCTATCACGGGAGGAATCACCTATGGGTTTTGAGATTTGTGAACGTGAAGACATAACTCGAATACCCAATCCGTCGATCATGGGAGGAGTACGTTTATGTGGTTAAATTAAAAAGACTTGTAACTTCACGTAGATCCGTATTATTTCATTGTTTGATTCTTGACGACAGATTTATACGTCGAATTTTCTTAAATTTTTTAACATTGGTATCATTATTGTGAAGAATTGTCATAAATTGATTTTCCTTGTTAAAAATCGATGTATAGAATCCAACAAAAAATTGAAAAAATAATAATTCACAATAAACTAAGATAAAACTCTCAGTGAATTTTATACTGGTTATCATGTTTCTTTTTTTTCCTAACTCAATTGTGAAGGATATTCTCGTTCGTTTTCAGGTGTGATTAAATTGACAATATTATATCTTTAGTCACAAAAATATTCAAAACAGGGTTAGTGAATTAGATATGATTACACACACTTATAAAGCAGAATTATTATAAGTGGTTCTTTGAGTTTAAGCACTGTGTCTGTTTGTGTCGCTAAACTTATAAACATAGCATGGTGATTTGCCTTAGTTATGAATCCAACTGTAAAAAAAAAGTTAGATGCGTAAAGAGACTGATATGCAGTATGTGTACTTAGCCATGGTGCGTAGTCGTCTGTTTAGGAGTTCATCTTGGCAATGCATGTAATTTGGCTCAAGCATCTAAAATACAAAGAGAAACAGTGACATACATAAAAAATAAAAATTGTGTTGGCTGAGAATTTTATTAAAATGATTAAAATGAGTCAAGGAATGTGGTATATAATGAGATAAAAGGTCTTTGTTGTTATATTTGTTTGCTCAGAGCAAGTATGGATTTCTATTTATTTCACTTGTATGTGATGATTATAAACTTAACGAGTTTTTCGATCTTATCTTGATTAGCGTTTAAGAAAGTGAAGCTCTGATATCAATTATTAGTTCACAGTCACATAAAATGATCAAGGAAAGTGAATTGAGGATTTCAGTTTTTTTTACGAAACAAAGCATTGGAAGGATGTCACCGGTTAGGGGTGACAAAATGTTTCCCAATGGACCAGATTGATCCGAAAACCGAACTGAATCGGACATACCAAACACGTACCGACTAAATAATGGTAGGGATGGGAAATCTTAATCAAAGCAACCAAAAAGTAAGTATGGGAGGGACATAATTTAGCAACCATACGGAATTCCCCGAACAGTAGCGATGTGTCAAGGGCATCATTTAGTAATTTAATTATACTTGATTATGGTTAAAGAACTAGATAGAAATTGACTAAATTTTATTCAAGCTGTGTTGCTATTGTTCTGATAGCCTGTTTTTTCTCTTCTGGGCTCTTTGGTTTGTTATCTTTGGATAATGAGAAACATTTCAAATACACAAAAAGAAAAGGGGGTGAATTGTCCTCCGTATGAAATTTGTTACAAAAGAGTGTTAATACAAACCTCGGCTACAGTTTTGATGTGATGATGATGCTGCTTTTTCCAATGGTTTATGAATTCTTTGTTGTCCTTCCAACATGTTGCTTATTTTACTGAATTGCTTCTTTAATAATTACGATAAATTAGCTTGTTCCTATAGATTTCTGAGTTGATTATGATATTGCAGAGTTTGCTGTTACCTTTGATACACATATTTGTAGCACAACTGAAACCCAAGAACCGAAATGCAGATACCCATATAAAGTGACACGGACTCAGCTTGGAGTCTGGCTCGAAACATGGCCCAATCCAAGAAAACATAAACCTAAGCCCAAAATCCGGAAAGTTCTCTACTCTTCTAGCAAATTCTCCAAACTTGTAAATACTTAGCTATTTATCTAAAAAAGCCTAAAACATTCTTGTAAAACCTAGGATTGAAGGATTCTAGACTTCGGGTTCTAGAGCCTTCCATCGAGATGTATATAAGACGAGCTTGACTCATTTATCAGAGCAATACAAAGCATCCAAGTTCTCCCCAAACACTCACTCTCAAAACTCTTTACTCGATTGCTAGCACTCTCACAAGTTTTGCGCATCGTCTTAAGAGCGAAAAAACTGAACTTAGATACAAAACCAAGCGTGTCTGATGCCGCACGATCTTGAAACATTAAGCCCGTGACAAAAGATACAGGGACTGAACAAAAATTTCAGGGAACCGAAAAAGTTGATACAGACCGTCCTGCACCAGACATCCTTATCACCAGACATGCGAAGAATATGCTTTAACCTGATTTTGTAAGCAAATTAATCAATATCAGGTGCAACAAAAATTCATGAGTACTATCATTTTGAAATGGCACTACGGGTCTATCACCTCAAACAGTGGTAATTTTACCCCGTGTAATTACAATTATACATCAGCAAAAAGCATTAACCGCAACTGGTTTTAAATGTCCCCTACAGCTTTACATGAAGGAAGAGAAACTGCGAAGCCTACAGACCACTACAAATGGTGTTCCCTGCGCCCATCTTCTACTAGCCTTCTATATACCGTCCTGCCGCAATGTATCAACGTCACGGCCGCCACAAAATACAACAGAGGGATTGCAATGATGCAACCCCCTGGTGCCAAATTTATCATTGTCTGCAGAAGGGGCAAATAGGATTAACACAAGCTTCAGAAAAGCAATAACAAAATACCACTAGATCTGAAATATAGACCTCGTCATAACAAAATTGGCCAGCGACTGGTGGTGCCACAAAAACAAAGCTCGAAAAGAGTTGTCTGATATGTTCAAACATATTTTTTACTCGATCATTTAACCAGTGTATGTTCGTACCAAAGACCCAGAGAGGAGATGAACCACGGGAACAAAATATTGATCCACTTTGTTTGCCTCAGCATATCCATTAAAGGCAATGACCATGGAAAACGTGTGAATGGTAACAAATGCCAGGGCAAGAAATGCTGCAAGGAACAAAGCAAATACATTAACTTGAGACAGGCATAAGAAAAGAGGAAACTCAAAATGCAAGGAAACTAAGGTTGCTTCGCATGAGTCCAGAAGCAGGAGAAGAATCACCTGAAACCAGGAAAAAAGGAATGTAGGAACATTTCTCAGTATAGTACGTCGCAGGACCAAAGGCTGGTGTCAACATACTGATGCAGAAGAACACCCCATGGGCCACTGCATGACCTAAGCCACCGGCTGAACCGATTTGGATTTAAGAACACAGAAAACAGCACCACAGTGACAAATTGCCAAGTGATGGTATTTGAATTTGACAGCAAGGAAAAAAACTAGGCTCAGAGATTACCTAAAGCAATTTGCATCTTGTCAGTTAGAAGAAGACGGGGCTTTGAGACCCTATCAGCAAATGCATCCAGCACGCCTTCCAACCTCCTACAGAAGGGTTTAAGTTCAAGCAACAAGTTCTTCACAAAGAAACAAAAAGGATAAAAGATCAAAAGCACAAAAGAAGAACCACAGGATATCAATAAGAATAAGAGTCACATTGTCGATGATAATACTATCAGGCGAATATCAGGAACCGATAAGGCTTCAAGAAGAACCACAGGATATCAATAAGCTTGACATCGTTCATATGACATCCCACTTGCAAAGAAACGACAAAATATTCAATAGAATAAGAAATGGCGTTAACATGTAAATCAAAGAAATCAACATGGGCAACCAATGAAAGAGAAAGGCATCAACCCTACTTGTAACCCTTCCAGAAGAAAACGCGAAGCACTTCTTGGAAAGAAACAGAAGTTAGTACAAGAGCCCCATACGGCCACCACACCATTGACTTAAAAGGAAGGAATGCCCTCCAAACTCCTGATAGGACAATCAGACTCACTAGCCATAAGAGGGTACTGCAGACATCAAGAAAACAACATATCAAAAAAGTTAGGGACGACGAGTTACTGTTGAGTACATGATCAAATGTGAGTCATTAACTCTTAAGTTTGTTCACACTGAAAACTTCTCGGAGGTATAGACAACTCTGATGCGGATATCAAAAGGGCAAGAATCGCAGATAGTTTGCCCAAATAAAAAGACTTCCCCTGAGGCAGCATCTTCAACATTCAAATCTAAGGACATGGAAAAACTTTGCCAGTAATGAAGCAAGTGAAAATAGTGAATTTGGTGTTGAAATGATTAAGAAGTGTCTCGCATGGCGACCCAAGGGGGTTAAAAGGAGCCCTTGGTAATATGGCAATGAGGTAGAAAAATGACTGATTCTCCATAGATGCTGTAAAATAATAAAAGATACCATTATGCAGGGTGATCTATCAGTGATGTCAGGTATCTGATATCGATATCCAGACACACAAACATAATAGAATGGTATGTCATTAAGATCACAACAGCAATTTTCATACTCCTCGATCAATGAATCATGTTTAATCTTTTAATCATTTAATGTATGAACAATTACACTCAACTATTGATGTGTGAAAGGTCATTCTATTAAAGACGACAACAAATACCATCATCTTATCACAGTGAAATAAGATATTTGCATGCAAAGCGCCATATACTGCAAATATTAGTATGTAAGGGATAAGCTAGGCTAACATAAATAGATACTCATTATACCTAAGCACCTTCTTCTTTCACAGAACTCTCGTAAAATAAGGTTTTTCTATTTTTATAAAACTCACTAATTGGTGATGTTAGCCAGATTAATCTGAACAACGACTTAGCAGACACAACATCATTACCACAGTTATCGGGAACACTGGCTGTAGCATAGGTTACATGATTTCTACTTCTGAAACAATGCCTTAGATTTCACCTCACTTCTTGGAACAAAAGCAAGGTTATAAACCACAATAACTACGATCAATCCAATACGCTATGCGTCAATGTTTCCCAAGAATATGCCCCATTTTCCCGCAGTTCTTGAACCAACTCAATATCCACCCATATTCCCTCAACCAAACAACAAAATAAACTATAAAACCAAAGCTAAAGAACAAAAAATAAATAAAACCAAGAAAGATTTCACCAGGTGCAGGTCAACAAGGTCAATATCGAAACCGAGACCCAATTTCATCTTTCATTTTCACCTCAAGAGAACAGTGAGGACGAGGAAGGGTTTCTTTACGATGACGGAGACGAATAATGACAACGAAGGCCCCAGCGCTATCAACGCATACCCTAATCCAGCCGCCACCGTCATTTCTTCACCCGAATCTCAACGGCTTCGATCGAGTTGGGGGGCGAATTTGGGGATTGGGTGATGTAGACAGGCTTCGATTGTGTGGAAACTAGAGGAGGCATGGAGTTAGGGTTTGGTGGAGAGGAGAAAGATGACTCATGGCCCTAGGTTTCCGGTGTAGTGATCTGGGGATGCCTGGTTTTTCTTGAGAAACAAATTGACGCCACTGAAAAATCGTGATTTTTCGTTTACAATGATCAAGGAACGTAGCTCAGTCTATAATTTGGCCCAATAATAATATAAGAAAAAAAAAACAAAATAAAAAAAAACAAAAAACATTTTAAAAACAATAAAAAAAATTAAAATAAAATATAGTACCAAGTACAAAAAAAATAAAAAAACAAAATGAAAATTTCTAAAAATACCATTTTCAAATTAATTTCTAAAAAAATTTACTAACAAATTTAATTCGTATAAGTTATTACTTCACTCTCACCTCGCCGCCACCCCGCACCACCACTTCTCCTTTCTTCCACTACCAACGTTTTCGTCATCGCCCAATCATCATTGCCTCATCCTTCCAATGTCGTCTTCGCCTCTCTAGCCACCGTGTCGTTGCAGTCAGCCACCCCATCCTCGTAGCTCATTTGGTAAATATATCGATTAATATAATAATCTATGATGTTTTTCATTAAATTTTCAATAGCTTGTATGCTTTTCATTCTTATGTCCAACCTTTATAAAACTTCAATTTTTTATCCACAAGTTTTATCAAAATTTCAACCATATTTTAGTTTAATTCTGGATTGAAATATTTAATTTATTACTAATTGGAGATTTTCTAAATTTTGAAAAATAAAAAAAATCATCATAAACAATAATGTGGTAAGGATAGATACATTTATAACTGGTGTCAAATATAAAAATCAATTATACATCAAAAAAATTTAACATGAGTTTTAACCCATATGTCAATTTTTCAATTTTTTTTTTTCCAATTGATGTTAAATTATAAATATAACATCATTTTTTTTTTTTCCGTATGAACGTTAATTGTATTAATCACCAAAAGGGATACATGGATGCCTTTCCACCTACCATACACACCATACATCATCAACCTAGTATTTCCATACAAAACCATACATTCAGCATAGCACAGCTCCTAAAAGTCACAGTCAGATTACTACATTCTCCTCATCTTTCACTGTTTCATTAGGGGCTACAAAGCATAAGATCTTCCAGCACACCTTCCCCGCAGCCATAGCCTCTCCTCTAAACAACCTTTGATTCCTTTCAGCCCAGACTCGTATACCAACCGAGCAGCCAACTTCCTTCTCAATCTAACCAAATCGACTTTCCAACTATCACCTTGACATAAAATGCCAACTAAAGATCCCAACTCACAATAGGCGATGAACACAGTTTGAGATGTCTCCATACCATAATTCTAACATAATGTGTATATGAGCAAAATAGAAAGAGATGGTCTCTACAATCAGTCTCTTGTCTTCACGGTTCACATACATAATATTTCTAAGCCATTGCTTAGTTCTCAGTCTATCAAGGACAACAAGCATAATACAACTATGATGAGGAAACATATCATGGCTCCAACACAGCTTCCAGCAAGAAATCTTAGAATGTTCACCATTGAACACTAGATACCCATCATCAATACCCTAACAATGTTTAGAGCCATAAGTCCAGTGCAAGACGCCATTACTCAATTGGATATACATTCTCATGGCATCTATTGTTTTAAGCAATTCCTTCTAGATCCATGAAATAGTATAATTGGCCTCCACATTCCATAAGTGGAGCAGGATATAGCTTGCTATGAGACTAGAAGGAGGGGGATAAATAGTCACTCTTTCAAATCTTTTCGTCAAATTAACAAAATTTAGTTAAACAATAGAGTTTATTTTTTACCTTAGTGTAGTAACGTTGGTTCCTCTTTGTTTATTGTTGGTTGAAGTTGATTAATAGTAGGCTTAAAGTTAATAAAAAACAGTAAGGTAAAAGTAAAAAGGTTTATACACTAGTTAGAATATATAAATAAAATATGGTTATATCCCTTACTCTAGTCTTTTCTTGATTATTAGTATGATAAATCAAGAGGATAGAACTACGCGTGACTACTTTAGGCTCACATTCAACCTGTCACTTTATAACGTGTAAATGACAATATAAATCGATTATAAGATTTTTTTCGTCTCCTCAATAGAACTCAAAACAGACTCTCTACAGGAGATCCGTCTCATAGTATAGCGAGCCGCATTGAATGAAAAAGCGCATGGACAATGCGTACTGGAAAGAAAACGAGTGTGTATTTCGAATAGACTTGGCTTGTCAACGATTGACATCATTTTATTTAAATTTGAGTATCTCATATCTATTGTGGTGTATCTTTCGAGTGAGTCATGAACCGTTAAGTGTAAAGGAAAGACACGTAAAAGAAGTATGAATACGTATAAAACATTATAAAAAGATATTGTTTGTTATGGCACTTAAGTTTTCCTATTATAATATAAAAATATTTTAGAAACTTTCGGCGGTAGTAACTCAATAATAAGAGACATCAAAATATCGCCAACATGTAACAACATTACATCAAAAAATGCCACAAAGTTGACATTGAAGCTGGTTCAAATTTGATGCAAAACGACTTTGATTGTTGTTAGTATTGTGGAGATGTCCACGAAAAGATCGACCACCACCATGACGAACATTATTGTCACGACTTCTACAAGATTGATGAAACTGATGAGGGTTGGTATCATCATTGCTAGGTTGTTTAGATGCAACAAGCATAGATGGAGAAATTATAGCATCATGACGCTCGAGAGATCGCTCATAATTAAGGAGGAGACTATGACCATCCGCCCCTAATAAATCATCAAGCGTAGGATATATAGAGATAGCAATTGAACCATTAGTAGGACCCTAACAATTGAGGGTGTAGTCAATAAGATCTTATGACATGATGGAGTGGCCAAGAGTGACAAGAGAATCATCTATTGATTTGATCGTCTTAAAATAATCCATCATGGTGAGGGAACCCTTCATAACAGAAGATAGTTCATGTTTGAGATCATTGATCCTCGTTCTGGATACGAAAGCAAACAAAGTTTGAAGAGTCGACCATACTTATTAAGAGTAAGAAACCTAAGCACGGGTGCAAGAACTGAAAAGTTTTGAGGAGGGAATAATTGATGAAATGAAATCCTACATACAAAATGATTACAAAGCTTATGTTTATATAAGCGTGCTATACAATTGTCTAAAGCTAAATAAGGCATAATAAATATAGCTGCCAGTAAATCTGAGAAATTATATGAAAATCAATCTAATTAAAAGCTGTTATATTTAACACACCCCTTCAAGTTGGGCTGTGCAAATAGAAAAAACCCAAATTGTGAGACAAATAAAAAAATTGGGCCCAGCCCAGAGTCTTGGTAAAAATATCAGCCCGTTGATCATTGGTTCGAATGTTCCTGGTCCAAATATCACCAACTTGAACACGTTCATGAACAACGTGATAGTCAATCTCAATGTGTTTAGTGCCCTCATGAAACACAAGGTTGGCAGCAATGTGGATGGCAGATTGATTGTTCTAATAAAGGATCATGGGCTGCGGATGGCCAACGCTAATGCCAGTCAACAGGGCCCGTAACTAGAGAAGTTTGCAAGTAGTCACGTCCATAGCCCGGTACTCGGCCTCAGCAGAAGAGCGCACGGAGATGGAAGCCCGCCATCTTGGATTCGGGCAAGATGGAGGCTCGCCATTTTGGATATTGGACAGCGGCAGAAAAGCTGGAGGATTCGACCGTCGAAATGATGGTGTTGAGAAAATACCCTATGCTTCCCTGAAAATCTGTAATAAGCCAAATAATTTTCTGTATGATATTTTGTAACTGTCAGAGACGCAGAGAGCAAGTGACTGGGAGATGAAAACACCAAGGAGCATTGAAAATCAATAAGATATCCAGGGGTCTCTATTGGACAGAGACATCAGTTTGGGTTGACGTTGGAATGGGCTGAATTTAGGCTGGATCGGTTTAGGCTAAAGGCAGCGGAGGCTGGGCTGGGCCCAACAACGAAGCTGGCTGGACCAACGGAAGCGGTTGGACGTAGTCCAGCAGCGAATCGAGCTGGGCCAGCTGCGGGCTGATTTGGGGTAAAGAAGAAATATTTTATGGTGGATTTTGAGATAAATTTTTGTAAGGAAAAATAGATTCATGGAATATGACATCACGACTTACTATAAAAATATTTTTCTCCAAATCAAAAACACTGTAGCTTTTCTTGCCTGGTGGATAACTTACAAATACATATTTTTTGTTCCTGGGTGCAATTTTATCTGAATTGAAAGTATGTACATAGCAAAGATAACCAAAGGTTCGAAGGTGTGTATGGGATGACTTTTTATGGAATCACATTTCCAAAGGTGATTTATTATTAAGAATATATACTCTGCCCAAAATATCTTTCGTAGACCTGATTGGAAGCGAAAGGAGCAATCTACTTTTAATAAATGTCTTGTTTGCGCTTAGCTACCCCGTTTTATTGTGGAGTATTAACGCAGGAGGTTTCATAAAGAATTCCATTTGCGCTAAAAAAGGATTGCATTTCAATGGATAACAGTTCGGATGCATTATGAGATCTGATTTTTTTTTATTTTGGAAGAAAATTAGATCTTTGTCATGGCATAAAAGGCTTTCAATAAGGCTTATGTTTCAGATTTGATTTTCATTAAATAGATCCAGATCCATCTAGCATTATCATCCACAATAGAGACCCAAATATCACAATGAATCAAATCAAAAAAAGAAATATTTTCATTGGTACTAATTAAAAAAGATTTCCTAACAAGTTTGGCTAAAAGACAAACAGAGCAACAAAAATTATTATCTATAAAAGAAACATTAATACCTTTTAAAAGATTTATCAAGGGACGCTCTAGTGGGTGACCTAAACGTTGATCTAAAGGAAATTTTTCGTGGCGATTGGAATAACAAGATGATTTTCTACGCTCGCTGAAGTAGTGCAGTCCATCTCTTTCCTTACCCACCCCAATTGTCTTCTTCGTGGTCAAGTCCTGAAATACAAAGAAATTTAGAAAGAAAATTACAGATATCAGATATCAGATTACTCACAGATATCAAATTTAGAAAGAAAATTACAGAAATTTTTTCTTTGGTCATCTTACTCACAGATATCAGATTTTGTGTAAAAGAAAAAACACATAAGGCTTTACTCGATTCTAAATCTAGCCCTAAATTAATTCGCCCCATATATGAAGCGGGTGTAACCGATACATGCGTCGTCGTCGTTCTGCACGACAATATGAGTCGTGGCCTTGTCTTTGCCTTATTCTGCGTACCCATACAGTTTGTAGCACTTTTCTTGCACATGACCCTAAATATCGCAAAAATCGCATGTTGGTCATACTGTGCGACCGTTGCCATGACCCATGCCTCGACCATGTTGATTGGGGCCGCCACGTTCGGCGGAGCCATTTCGGTTGCCGTTAGTGTTGGCCGTCAGCGCGCGATTGCCCACTTCTTCTCTTACAGAACGAGTGAATAGATCTTCCCAAACCACGACATCGGATCCATGGTGAGAAATTGGCTCCGAATGGTCGAATAGACATCGTTCAAAGCCATGAGAAATTGGGAATTGTGTTCCATTTGTTGATTAGCGAGGGACGTTTGCTAAACATCGCATTCGCACACGTCGCACGTGCACGTTGGTATCGGCACGAGGGATCCCAAAATCCCTTCAGGCGGGTGTAATAACCCGTAATGGTCAGATCAGCCTGGGAGAATTCGGTTATTGACTGCTTCGTGTGGAAAATTTACACCGAATTACTCGGCACGCACCGCTCCTTCATGTCATCCGAGGCTTCCTTGGCGAACGTGAAATAAATCACGTTGTTGATCTATTCCTTGGAAACCTAATTCTAGATTCATGACAGTATCATGATATTGCATCTGTCGCAGAGCGACTATTGGGACTAAGTCGGGTCGGGTTTGGTGACGGACCCGATGATGTACAAGAGTTTGTTCTTGGCTGAGAGCGCGATGAGCATGCCCCGACTCCATGTCGGATAATTGGTCTTGGTGAACAGTTGTGCGACCAAGACGATGTCCGGATTGTCGGAGTGATGGAGGAACAGTGGAGAAGACGCATCTACGGTGCCTTTATTATCCTCTGACATGGTTTTGAGGCGTGACAGTCGATCCAACGAGTTGGGGCTGGCCTGGGCTTGTCGGCTGAGATGAAGAAGGCGACGACAAAACTAGGTCAAGCGGAGCTCTGATACTGTGAAAAGTTTTGAGGGAATAATTGATGAAATGAAATCATACATACAAAATGATTACAAAACTTATGTTTATATAAAGACGCTATATAGTTGTCTAAAGTTAAATAAGACAGAATATATACAACTGTTAATAAATCTAAGAAATTATATGAAAATCAATCTAATTAAAAGCTGTTATATTTAACAAGGAGAATAAGAACATTCTCCGTGAGGGAAGAAAGAATCCAACTTAGAATCAACTGGTCTTATTCCGTCAAGTTGTGTACTCAGGATTGACATCAATCACAGTTGATGGAAAGAAAGCTTCACCGACCTTATCATTGGCTTCAATAGAGATGGATAGAGATAAAGTAATATGTTTTGGCGGGTATGTTAATGTCCCATCAACATATCCAAGGAGATGCAACCCATATAATGTAGATAGAACTGTAGCCTTCGTAGCAAATAGTTGGGACTATCAAGTTTTACAGTCATCATATTAAAGAAATATATCATTTTCATTTGAATCAGAGAAGTAGAAATAAAAGAACAAGAAGATGAATTGGAAGGAGTTGAAGCCAAGGATCAGGAAAGTTAATCCGACCAGGGATCTAATACCATGAAAGGGAATAAGTTATGTTGAAATTGCGTTACTACCCTGTTGCTTGCTTTCTGCACATTTATAATATCAGATGAATAGTTACAAGTTATAAACAGTTCAAAACAAGTTACAGCGTATCAGAAGATCACATTTTCAAAATTCGAAACCAAAACATTTGATATCATCTAACAAAATGCTATAATCGGGTTATAACCTTATAAAATACTTACAAACCATGTATTACAACTGCAAATGACTTCAAATCAGTCATCCACGAATAATATCAGATAATTGCCATTTAAGAAATCCGAGGCCAAATTCAAGTCAAGGGGAGGTTCTTTTTTTCAGAGAGAATTTTTATTTAAGTTGAATGAGATCTAGATGTATTACATACAATGAATATCAATTACCCGTCCACGATGGAGAATGACCTCATTTGCTTCTCTTCTCCAACTTATGTCCAGAGGAACACAAATCTCTAAGACTTGCCAACTTAGTACTTATTGAAGCAATTCGCTAGCTAACATGTCGTCCCCACTGAGTGAACAGAACACACAAGTGATCAAGCACTACAATCTTCAAGAGTTGTTTGATCAAAAACTGAAACAAAAAAGGCTCACAACTTCTGGTTGATCCTCTATATTCAGTTTGTCGATTCTAAAATGTACACTACAAGGAAAAGACTACAAGCTAACTTACGAGCCAAATACGAGGCTTTAGATAACGTAATAGTGAGATTTTCCTAATACTCTCGGAACATATCGAACTCCTGAACACATAATCGAGACCACTAACCTTTCTTGACCCAATTGATATTTGCCTACTTACTCTATCCATTACGCTTTGTTCTTTAAGCGTCTCGATATATACATAACGATTCCTTATTTGACAAATTTGTCAGAATGTAAATACTGAATCAGTCGTCCAATTCAAACCCCTCAACTAATGCTTTATACTCCACTCACTTCTAGCTTAGGAGCACAGAAAATGAATCACAAATGCTTTAATTAAAGGATATTAATCGGTTTAGTTTCGATTATTCAGTTTGGTCTTTAATCGGTTTAGTTTCATCTTTAATTAAAGGATGAAATCATAACCGAACCGGTTAATAATCGGTTAAGGTTTTCATAACCGTAACAGTTAATAATCAATTACAGTTAATCGGTTATGATTAGACGATTTCTTAATAGATTACGGTTAATCAGTTAAATAAATGGTTATGGATAATTGATAAAATGATTTCTATATTAATATTACTCCTAAATTGTTTTTTAATCTGTTAATCGGTTAGAACTGAGTCAATAATTAACTAAAAAGATGTAATTTCATAGAAAATATGCTCGATTTTGGTAAGATCGATTAATCGATAGATGTAATTCGATTAAATGGTTAATGTACATTCGGTTACACAGTTATCAATAATAAATTAAACGATTACCGTTAATTGGTTAAATATTTTTTAATTGATTAACCGACTGTTAAGTGGTTAAAAACGTAACCGAACTGAATAATCAACTAAGGGACTACAAATTAGTCACTCCATCAAATTAAAACAAGCGTATTTTATTTGTGTTGTTTCACAATAAATGATTTTTTTATAACGTTTTAATGTATACAATATCAAATAGTAAAAATTCACTGCATTAATTCCTCTCACTTGTTATAATAAATTCTACTCTTATAAAAATAATATTTTTTTATCAAAATATATATAAATTCAATCTATATATAAATTCTGTTAACTAATCATATTTTTGTTTTTAAAGGTCACAATTATTATTTTTATTTGAGATGGACAGAACAATAATCTGGCAGGGGCGGACAGTTACACTTCTGGGCTGTATTGTCGCTTCAGCCCACGTTCAATACAAAGCCCAATCCCATTTCGCCCAGCACCAAACTCACAAAGTCATCTCCCTGCCTCAATTCGCTCCCCAAATCCCCAAAACCCTACACCCCCCGAATCAATCAATCATTCAATTAATCCCCATTCAGCATGCGAACCCTAGACGAGCAAGAAACCACAGCCGTGTTCGAGAAACTCTTCAAATTCGTCGGCAACAACCTCAAGTCCATCATCGACGCTCCCTCGCACGAATGCCTCTCGTTTGAGCCCCCGGGCCGATACTGTTTCCGGCTCCAGAAGAACCGCGTCTACTACGCCGGCGAGTCCCTCGTGAAACGAGCAACAAACATCCCCCGCGACAAGATCGTGGCTCTCGGGACCCAAATCGGGAAATTCACACACGGAGGGAATTTCCATTTGACCATCCAGTGTTTGCCGGTGCTGGCGGCAAATGCGAAGCATAAGGTTTGGGTGAAGCCGAGTTCCGAGATGAGTTTTTTGTACGGGAATCATGTTTTGAAGGGCGGGGTGGGAAGGATGACAGAGGGGATTGGGGCAGGGGACGGGGTGGTTGTGTTTTCGATGACGGATGTGGCATTGGGGTTCGGGATTGCAGCCAAGGGGACGACCGAGTGTAGGAAGTTGGATCCCAATGGGATTGTGGTTCTTCATCAGGGTGATATTGGAGAGTATTTGAGGACCGAAGATGAGCTTTGAGAACCGACTTCAAGTTTGGGTTTGAGTCGATTTGCGGTGTCTCTGTTGGTGAGTTTGTATGACAGTTATTCCTTTGTTTATCGGATGTTTGGATATGTTTCGGCTTTTGTATGAGGAAAAAAAGTTTTGGATTTTGTGTGTGTGATGGTTTCAGTTGAACGTAGCGTGATCGCTCTATTACTTTCATTATTGTTACGTTAAAAGAGTTTAAAATCTGTTTTGCCCTAGGAATGGGCCAACTATAAGAAATATTCATTTAGGATAGCTTTCTGAGAATAACCTCATAAGACCTACTACACAAACTTGGCCAAGGTCCTAAGTTCAACCTTAGAAAAACCCTGAAAAGTCGTATGGTGTGCTTGGCAAGCTGGACCATACCAGACGGAGAGGATGAGCCTAATTCAGTAGATCGAGGATCAATCTTGAAGACTGATCAAGATGTGGTCAAGATGATAGAACATTTAATAGATAAGAGGATGGATAACTTGGAAAGGGAGAAGAACCAAGGGAAAAAAAATTTCTTCTTTCCTTGAACGATACTCCAGGGAATATCACTAGACCGATTCAAAATGCCACAACTAGAGTCATATGATGGAACTGTAAATCCGAGTTCACACATTCAGAAGTATGAATCTATCATGGATATTTATGGAACCAATGAAACTATCCTGTGCAAAGCATTTCCAACTACCTTTAAAGATGTAGCTCGTGTTTGGTTTGGTTCCCTTCCAGCGGCTTGCATAGATTCGTTATCGGATTTCTCTCGGTTATTCACCAAACACTTCATTAGCAATCGAGACATGAAAGTCACCCTAAACCATCTAAGACAATTCTTCCAAAGACCAAGTGAGAAACTTTTCGATTATGTCAAAAGATTAAATCTTTATGCAGTGAAAGTCGAGAAAGAAGTGAAGAGCATAAAGTTAAAGCGCTCATTAACGCAAAGCGCTCATTAACGCATTGGAATGTTTCAACTTATCCCATTAACTGAACTTGAAATCTCCTTGTAATTATACTGACCTTATAAAAAAACCTCTTTCGATGGGATGGATTCCATATACTTTCTAGTTTCTTTTAGTTTTTCACCGAGGTAATTGAAAATCTTTGGTCATTGAAATTAACAGACAATTGGGATTAATATGTAGAGATAGATATTACCTCTCTTTTTTTTTTTTAACAAATTGAAATGATTGAAGTTTTTCTATTTGGAATTGTCCTAGGTCTGAT
>LIEC01000057.1:0-10847 GCA_001925005.1 Drosera capensis
AAGGGGGGGGGGGGGGGGGGGGAGGGGAGGGGGGAAGTAATATGCAGCAAAGCAGCAGAAGACTCTAACAAGTCAGCTGTAACTCAGGGGGAGAAGCAGCTTGCAGATGAGCCAAGGAGGACTGTAGACGAGCAGAAGACTCAGGAGGAGAGGTCTTCTGCAGCAAAGAGGAAAATTTTCTCTAAACAAGAAAGGGAAAGGTCTGCTAAAAGATCTAGACATCATAAGGAGCAATCTTATGAAGAACAAAGATGATACCACAGACAGTCAGACGAAAGGCCTTCAAAGCGTAGCAAAGGATCAAAAGAAGAACTAAGACATCAGCGCAGCAAGGGAAAGGAGCATCAAAGGTAAGGATAAAAACACTTCCAATGCTATTTCTCTTTGTTTTAGTTATGTTGTTTTTATTTAAAACAATGTAATCATGTTTAATTAAGTTTTAACATATGTAACTAAACAAGTAGAAAGTTGTGTACTTGTTGTTTTACATACAAGTTTTTGTTAGCATCAATTTAGGGGGAGATTGATAGGAATGTGCAACCCCTCCATTTGTATAGAAATCGATGTAACAAAAATAAGATGTATTAGTCATAATGTAATTAGTGCGTTTAGGCCATAAGTCAAGTAGGTAGTTGCAGTATAGGTTGGATACGAGTGAGCAGACGGCTGCAGATGTACTAGCATCGTACAATCCAACAAATGCAGACTATTACAGAGGAGTTTGGATGAACAACTATTGCATTGATGAGCAAAAAAAAGAACGTCAAAGGCTCCAGGATCTAAGGACTGAGCTTACAAACGAGGACCAACACAGAATGCATTAATGTGCAGTATATCTGGGTGCAGACTAGGTTACAACTGTTACGGATGCAGACGAGGTCTCACAGTACAGTATGCAGACTAAGGTGCAACAAACTGGATGCTGCAGAGGATGGTTACTAGTGGTTGGGTCAAAGGTCTGGAGTCACTCAAACGGAGATTTCATTTAAAGTAGCAACGACATAAATTCTGGAGATAGTGGACTGCTAGCATTAGAAACGAGATGGTGGGGGACACGAGTGGCAAAGTGTCATTCCAGGAAAATTGTGTTGTACTATAGGTTCGTTCCTTGAGCCTATAAAAAGGAACTGTTGAGGCTTATTGAAGCAAGGCTGTTGAATAAAGATTGAAAGGCAAAGAGTGCAAAGCAATCAGAAATTCAAAGAAAGCTAAATCGTGAAGATACAGTGAAGAGGGTGTCACTAGTCTGCAGAAGAACAAATCTTGTAGCATAGTCCAGAATTTGGATCTGTGCAAAGGATCTAGGTTCTTTATCTTTTTTACAAGTTAGATAACTTGTAAAAAAAAGTTTCTTTTAAGCTCAAACAAGAAGATAGTGAAACTCACCTCTTGGCTTGACTACACTGGTCACCAAGGGAAGACATGACTAAGCTCAATACTGTGTCTGAACTAGTATAAATACTGTGTCTATTACTCACCTTTACTGCATTGATATTTAGAACTGTTAAAAACAAATCATCATAGCCAAACAGAGATAAAACTCAAAGAGTTTGAACTCTCTGCTGCATATCACCAACTGTCATCTGCAGACTACTTAATTGGTCTGCATAGAACAGTGGTCTGCAAAAAACTAGTATTCTACATCAAAAGTTTGAATAAATTTTTGAAACAACCTATTCACCCTTCCTCTAGGTTGAAATTTGGACATTACAAGAACACCAAATCAGAGGAGCAATCTAGCCGATCAAGAAAAGTCAAACTCTAAACTGGTATTATGTTCGATTTCAACACTTTAGGAGATGAATTTGATGAGGTAAAGGAAGTTGCCGATATGATCCAAGAAGTCGGACTCAAGTATTTCTGCTTGATGATGAAGTACTTGATTTCATCGAAAAGGCAAAAGTCATAGATAACCTACAACTGATTTCATACAACACTACTGAAAAGAAAGTTGCAATCTACATCAAGGCAGATGACTTTGCTCAGTTTTTCAACTTACCAAATGAAGGATCAAGGATAATTCCACCAACAATAGTGAAAACAACAGAAAGGCATGCCATGCTAGCCGAAGAGAGGTGTAATGAAAGAATAAGGACCATGAAGAAATTCTTATCCAAACAGCACAAGATGCTTACGGATATTATCAAGAAGGTCATTCTCTCCAGAGAATTCAGCAAAGATCAGATTACCACTGATCAGTAAGAAATCATGTGTGCTATCCTCATGAAATATGAAGTCAATTTGGCAAAATTGCTCTTGCATTAGCTTGCAAAAGCTGTGTAATCAAAGCAACCACTCTTTGGAAGGATTATCAGAATCTTTCTCAAATAGAAATTGAAGCTTTCTGACAAGGAAGGGAGGCCATGGACAATGGTCAAATAAATAGATGTCAAGAAAATAGGCAAGCAGCCTATTGGACTTACAAAGAAGACTATAGCTATGCAGACTATCATTAAACCTGTAGAACACTCACAACCATCTGCAGATATGCAGACCAGAAAGGCTCAACCAACTAAGATGAAGAAGCTCAGGGAAACGATGAGAAAACTTATCATTGAGACCTCAGACGAGGAGATAATCTCAGATCACCTCGCTGCATAGCCAACTGACATGGAAGTAGAAATACAATCTGTAGGAGTATAGACTAGGAAAATGTCTAACCCTCATCGTCAAAGACTCTACCACCGAAGGCACTGGAATTCGCTGTACTTCATGGTGCCAATGTGGCATTGGAATTTCTAAAGGCTGGAGAAAACGAGGACCTTCAAAATTTTATCCTAGATGCCCAAAGGAGTTACCAAGAGGTCAGGGAAGGACCTCGAGCTTAACTAAGAAAAGAACTTACTGAAAAACGATACTCACGAGATGAGATAAAACAAATAGATGCAAATCTCATTGAATTGTAGAAGACAGGACCACCTCAGGCCATCTCTGCTGCAAGGTCACTCATAATTAGGCCTACTGTAGAAGAGGCAACCACAACAGCAATAATTCCAATATCCAGCATTGGAATGGATTTGTCCATAATTGCAGAAGACCGTCCATCTACTGTAACTGAGGTGTGGTTAACAACAACCACTGAAGTGAGACCTTCTCCAGAAAAGGTCTTTGAAGCAGTTCTACAGACGGTTAGAGCTGTAGAAGAATGAATTCAATAGCACACTACTTTAACCTATTAACTGCTAGGCAATTCGCCACAAGTAGAAATGAAGAAGAAGGCAATAGTAGAAGGGTTGATCCAAGCGTTTATGAAGCAGCACAAACTTCCCATTAAAAGACCAACAAGAACTACAAGATCTGCCAGACCAAAATTGATCCTCAAGGACCAAGAACCCTATACACAATCAATCCAAATAAGTCACAAATGCTTATTGGAGAGATTGATGGAATGTCAGCATAAGAAATTCATCAATTGATTGAATTGCAAAAGAAGGAGGCTAGGAGATCAACAAGACCAAAGGAACCATACATCCTGTTCAGTGAAGCTCTTGAACTCAAGGACTCCACCTTGAAGACTAGAAGACACAAACAGGCACAACTCAAGCATATTGAGTTCGTGCATACTCCTGAAGTAGAGGCCAAGCTAAAATGAATTTTAGCTAAGTATGTTCAAATTATTTCAGTTCTGCCAAGACCATCAGTAGAAAGGATACACTACTCACCCTCAGAGGCCACCACAGGATACAAATTGGGAAGAATAGATCAAGAATGGAACAAAGAAGCACTTCATGAGTTACTTGAAACTCTGCAGCCAATAGCAGAAGAGTTTGAACACGAAAGACAAACCAGAACCCAAGGCTTGAGAAACCGGTAGCAGGAGTCATGAACCAAATGCAAAGAGCCATTGCTCTTAACCTTCAACAATACAGAATGAGCTCTTCCAATCTCAACAAGTTCCAAAGCCAACATACAGCTGTTCTACGAAAGCTGAATAAGGCTCTGCAGACCACCCAATAATAACTCAATGAGACCATTCGCATCAAGGACACCAAATTTGGACTACTTGAAACCAAATTACAAGTAGTTTAGAAGAACATATTCTTTGAACTCAAGGCTATACGTACTGGCCTTGAAGCTCTTACCTCCACCCTGAATGCTAACAAAAAGGGGGAGAAGAAGACTACCGAAGAGCTATAGAGGACTCCTAGGACTACTATAGCAGAGCAGCAAAGGACGCCAGCTGAAACTCAGGGGGAGAAGTCTTTTGCAGCAAAGAAAAGACATGCCTCTGAGAAAGAAAGGGAAAGGTCTGCAAAGAGGTCTGGGTGTCATGAGGAGCAGACATCAAGACATAGGGTGGTGGAGTAGTCTATTGAAGAACACAGATGACATCACAGAGATGCAGAGGAAAGACCTCATCAACATTGCAAGGGAAAGAAGCATCAAAGATAAGCCTAAACATCTCTATTGCACTTTCTTTTTTCTTTTTGTTTCAAAAACATAATAACCAAGTTATTAGAAAAGTTGTAATCTTGTTGTTTTACATATGAGTTTTGTTAGCATCAATTTAGGGGGAGATTGATAGGAATATGCAATATCTCCAATTGTATAGAAATTGATGGAACAAAACTGAGATGTATTAGTCATAATTTAGGTAGTATTCTTAGGCTAGAAAACAAATACATAGTTGCAGTATAGGAAGGGATGCTGAGGAGAAAACGGTTGCAAATGATAGACATTATGTAAGCCACCAGATGCAGACTACTAGAAACATTTTTGGATAAGCAGTTAAGGTATTAATGGGCAACAAAAGACCAACAAAGGTTTCAGGATCTGGGATTGAGATTGCAGATCAGGACCAATATAGTAAAGCATAATGTGCATCAGATCTAGATGCAGACTGGAAGTTGCAATAGGGATTTGGTGAAGACTAGGGTTACAGAGTGCAGACTAGGTCTTATAATACTGGATGCAGACTGGAAGTGGCAGTAGACTCGAGTACATAAGAGATGGTTGCTAAAATGGGGTCAAAGGTCTGATGTTATTTAAACGAAGATTTGAGGTACAGACAGCAACGACATAAATTTTGAAGTAAATGTACTGCCAGCATTAGAAACAAGATGGTGGGGGACACGAGTGGCAAGGTGTCACATCAGAAACAGTATCATTTTTGCTTGGTTCATTCCCTGAGTCTATAAAAGGGAATCGTTGAGGCTCATTGAAGTAAGGCTGTTGAATGAGATTGAAAGGGAAGTGTGCAAAGTAATCATAAGTTCAAAGATTACTTAAGAGAGCCAATTCGTGAAGATCACAGTGAAAAAAGTGTCACAAGTCTGGAGAAGAACACATCTTGCAGCAGAGTCGAACAGATTGGATCTGTGCAAAGGATCTGAGTCATTCATCTTTTGTACAAACTAGATAACTTGTAAAAGAAAGTTTCTTGTACGCTACAGACAAGAAGATAGTGATACTCACCTCTTGACTTGGCTTTACTGGTTACCAAGAGAAGACTCGACTAAGCTCTCGATAATCATTTAATAACGAGTGTCTGAACCAGTATAAATACTGTGTCTATTGCTTGCTTTAATTGCTTAAAGTTTAGAACTGTTACAAACAAATCATCACACCCGAACAGAGATAAACTCAAAGATTTTTATTTCTCAGCTTCAGACCACCAAGCATCATCTGCAGACTACCTAAGTGGTCTGCAAAGATCTAGTATTCCATATCAAAAGTTTGAATAAGTTTTTAAACAACCTATTCACCCTCCTATAGGTTGAATCTTGGACCTTACAGATCAACTTGTTGGAAAGAGCAAGAAGATAATTCATGAGTTCTTTGATCTTGACGGCTCTTATTGTAATGTGGAAGGAAGTAGCTCGAGCGTACACTAGCACATGATGCTCCGAGTGAACAAGATGATGTCACTCAAAGTGAGAGAGAGAGTCTTTGTCATCATCCCCATCTACTGCAGCTGAGTCTATACAGACTACACCACAGTCATCTGTATCACCATTGCCATCGCCATCTCCACCATGTCGTGGTGTAGCTGGACTATCGGTTCGTGAGAGAAAGGCCCTAGATCGGTATTCTCTTTTTACGAACTATTTGTTACTAACTGATAGTTGTGAACCGAGTTGCTTTGATGAGGCAATGCAGGTTAGTGATATGATCGAGTGGGAGAAAATGACGGATGATGAGATATAGTCGCTACGCGCCAATCAGACTTGGGATTTGATGAGACTTCCAGTTAGGAAGAAGGTGATTCAGAATAAGTGTGTGTATAGGTTGAAGCAGAAACCTAATGGTTTGTAGAGATACAAGGTCAGGTTGGTGGTGAAAGGATTCCAATAGAAGAAAGGTATCGATTATACAGACATTTTCTCTCCTCTTGTTAAGTTATCTACTATACAAGATGTCCTGAGTTTGGTTGCTACTGAGGATCTTAATTTAGAGCAGTTAAATGGGAAAACTACTTTCCTGTATCGTGAGTTGAATGAGGATATGTATATACGACAGCCTGAAGAGTTTATACAGACAGATACAGAGAACTTGGCTTGCAAGTTGAAGAAGAGACTCTATGGTTTGAAGTAGACCAAAAGTCAATGATATCATAAATTTGATCAAGTCATGGAGGAAAAAGGAAACGGCTTTGTCGACAACTTAGGGGGACTATATAGCGCTTTCAGAAGCTTGTAAGAAGCTGATTTGGTTGAGGGATCTCATGAAAGAAGTAGGATACCGGTTGATTGATTGCAAACTGCATTGTGACAGCATGAGTATAGTTTATTTGGCGCGGAATTCTTCCTACTACTCTCGAATGAAGAACATCGATGTTCGATAAGATTTTATTCGAGATCATGTTGAGAATGGGTTCTTTGAGTTAGTGAAGATTTTCTACGAAAAGCAATCTTGCGGACATGTTTACCAAGTGAATTACTATCGAGAAGGTGAAGTCTTGTTCAACTTCAATTGGTCTTGCTATCCGAGTTAGCAAGTGATCGTCGATGCTGTTTCGTGTTGATTGATGTTTGGGAATTAATTCGAAGTGGGAGATTTGTGAGGAGTTTTTGCGTTTTGTGGAATTTGACGAAATAGGCACGGTAATGTGCGATGCCATTCTTTGATTCTCTGAGCACGAGCCTGATATGGCCGTGCGTGACGGATATGGCCCTGGCACGATGCATCCGTCGGATATTTGACTTATGTTTAATTCATTTTTTTTGGCCTATAAATACCCAATGTAAATAGAATCCGTGTATCATCTTTTCATAGTGAATTTCGTCGGTGGCCGTGAGTTTTTTCTTTCCCTCGCGGGTTTTTTCCATATAAATCTTGTATCTCTATTTCTTTTATTTATTTGATCATTGAGTGAATCGATCCCCAATAACACTTCATGCATCTAAACAGAACAAATAATGGTAGCTTATGACTGGCCAGCTCTTTCAAAATCATGCATGCCATGGTCGCAAAAGGCGATAGACCGTCTCCATCGTTGCTCATGATTCATCCAGCTCAATAACAGAATAAGAATGCATCCACACATACATGACCCAAACACCCTCGATTAACCAACGGTGGCCGACAAAGACAGTAGTATGGCAACACAACATATAATATAACTTGAGAATTATATACGGAAAATTGTTTGTGCTGCAAGAGACATATAATTGGATGTTGCGAGTTAATCTTATCCGTTGATTTTGAATCTTCTCCCTTCAATTTTTTTCATCAATATAAAAATAAAATCCTCTTAAACAAAACAATAAAGATCTACGCTTGTGATCTCTCGCAGCATCGAATTAACTGTCTCTTGCGGTACAAACACTTTCCCGATTATATATTGAGAAAAAAGATTAACAATACTGATAACATAACCATGTTTATCCTAAGATTTCCTGTCAAGGCTCTTTGGCTTTTCTTCCCTTGTCTTGTATGCTCTTTTGACATCCTTCTAGTGCTCAAGGATCATGTTTTTGGTGCAATGCAAGATATTCAGAATCTAGATTGTATCAGAACATGACAAGAAGAAAAACTCACTAAAAAAAAGAGCCTTTTTGCGACTACTTGATCGTTGATTTAACCACACAACAACGGGAACTAGTCCCTAAATATGTTTGCGACTGATATGTAGGTTGTAGTCGGAAATTGACGACTGAATATCCTTTTTCTTCGCTTATTAGCAGCCAAAAGATTCATGGTTGCTAGTTTATGTTTATTTATTGATGAAACTACTTTCTAATTCTTTGGTTGAAAACGTTTGTAAAACTTGTTTATGTTTTGGAGTTTATGATGGGATGTAAGACAGGATTGGATATTTGTGATGATGGTTAATGTATTTGGATGTGTTTGGGACGATTTAAGATGGCTTTGGATGTATTTGTTGTAGAGATTCAATGTGAAAAATCGTAGACGTATTTTTGTATTATAGGAAAATGTCGAAAACCAATAATTTCTGCAACCTGGAAATAAGCATCCGCGATCGATTCAATCACTGACTTGATACATCAAGAAAATAAAACATTAGCGATTGAATCGGTCGTTGAAAATCATTTCCCTGAAAAAGGCATCAACGACCAAAGCAGTTGCTAAATTTACGACTGAGTTGTCGCTAAAAAGTAGAGCGACTGTTTTTTTCTTCATCGCTAAGTTTACGCCTGAAATTGTTGATGATCGTTAAATCTATCAACGATCAGCTTTTTTGCGATCACCAGTTTTCGTCGCAAATCGATCGCAACAACGATTTAAGGACTGATTTATAGTGAATCTGATGGTCGCAACTCACCTAAATTTTTGTAGTGAATCATGGTCAGATTGTTATTGTGATCAAACCAAGGAACCAGTACGAATATTATAAGCCTAAAGGTTATTCCAAAAGCACTACAATTAGACTACGTTCCTTGAACGGAACATTTTTAACCGCACTTACAGTATTGGAAGTCTAAAAAGATGAGCAACCAATCGTAATCTTCCCTACAACGTGCACAAAAATGAGCACCGAATCTCCTTTTTCATGTAATTTTGTTACGTTGATTTTGAACATATACTCTAGAAGTTATCAGGTCAAGAAACCATGTATTAGATGTTGTAATCTCGTTACACAAATACGAGACAAATGGACATGGGAAAGAAAGGTAATCACAGATCAAACAATATCTTTTGTTGACATTTATGCAACAGCAGGAAAGTGATGATCTTGTCAAACACTCCTTTGCACTGAAAAGTAAAAGAATTGGGACTGCACAACAAATGAGAAACGTAAAAGAAAAATAAGTAAGATACACTACAGATGTCAAATATTCTTATGAGAAAAGTAAAGGAAGTAAAATACACTATAGAAGTCAAATATTCTTATGAGAAAAGTAAAAGAAATTCTTATAAAAAATACTAAGAAAAAATTCTTATAATCGATGTTTCAACTACTTATCACATAACTTGCATAACTTCTTCCATGATATGTGATTGGGAAAGAAAAGTATTCCCTCAATTTGAAATTAATTGAAACGTTTTTTCTGTCAATTTCAAAATAAATAAAATATTTTTATTTTTGATAATTATTTAATATAAAAAAATCAAATCAATCTCATCACATTACACACATTAACTCCTCTCATAATTATTACAATAAATCCCAATAATATCAAAAAAATATTGATTCTGTATCAAAATATACACAAATTCAATACTAATATAAATCAGGTTATACACTAATATAATAATATCAGGTTATAGCTGACATCAAATCAGGTACTACAACAAATTGGAACTTGAACATTGTGCGAAAGCCTAAGTGATGAGACTGGTTCAACTAGTTTACCTTGAAGAAGTCTTAAAGCGTTTCCGGTAAAGTCCTGATCAAATAAAAATATAAACACAAGCAACCAAAGTTTCAAAAAACCACAAGGGTATGAAATCATAATCCCCCAAGCTAAATGCATAAATAAAAAAAGTGGCAGTCACCATTTACCCAATCCTACAAACACTAAGAACTTGAGGAAGAAAAGCAACTATTTCTCTCTAAATCACAAGCGTTGTCAACATGTTTCCTACATTTCTTCCCCTTCTCCTCGTCATACCCGTCCTCCTGATCGCCCGCAAACTTTTCACCTCAACGAACCAAAAGATCGTCCCTACTCATTCTTCTTCCACCTCTTACCTTCCAAAGTCTTACCCGGTTATCGGATCCTTGTTCGAGTTCATTAAAAACAGAGGACGCATCCTTGACTGGACCTCGAACATCATCCAAGCCTCACCATCCTCAACTTTCATCCTCCATAGACCACTTGGTCACCTCCATGCATGGACGGCAAACCCCATCATTGTAGAGCACATACTCAAGACCAAGTTCTCTATATATCCTAAAGGTAACGTCTTCACCGGAATCCTCGAGGATCTTCTAGGCCATGGCATAGTCAACGCTGATGGCCAAGAATGGAAGTTCCAGAGAAAAGTGGCAAGCAATGAATTCAATACGAAATCATTAAGGAAGTTTGTTGAGAATGTCGTGGACATCCAGCTCTCCAACCGCCTTATTCCCATCCTGTCTGACGCCGCCAAGAAGGGGACAGTCCTTGACCTACAGGAAGTACTAAAACGGTTTACATTCGACAATATTTGCAAGATTGCTTTTGGATATGACCCCGAGTTCTTGTCACCTTCTTTTCCACAGGAGAAATTTGCCATTGCCTTCGAGCAGGCTGTTCAGATCAGTCTGCAAAGGTTTATGACGTTTTTCCCCTTTGTGTGGAAGCTTAAGAGGTTCTTGAATATTGGATCGGAGAGGAGACTAAAAGAAGCTGTCGATCAAGTGAGAGAATTTTCAAGAACTCTTGTTAGGAAAAAGAAGAAGGAGCTTGAATATCAACAGGATCAATCTTTGCCCGAGTCAGATCTTGACTTGTTGTCCA